>APFE030205453.1:13099-51142 GCA_000404065.3 Pinus taeda | reverse complement strand
GAGAGTGAGAGGGGTCACTTATAGTGAAGGAGAGGGTCTTTTTGGAGGGAAAACCCCCTTCCCTTCCCCCCAAAACCCCTAAACCGGAATCCAGAAACCGCTTTTTCTGTTTTCGGTGGGCTTGACCATTAACCGGCCGGTTTAGGACGGAACCGGCCGGTTTTCTAAAAACCGGCCGGTTCCGTCCTAAACCGGCCGGTTAATGCCCGGTTAGGTCAATTCTGTGGCGATTAAGGGGTCCAAACCGGGTTTGCAGGCCGGTTCTGACCGGTGGCCCAGCTAACCGGCCGGTCAGACCGGTAACCGGTTTTTTCCGCCGGTTTTGAAAACTAACAGCAACACAGTGAAATACAATTAAATTCAGCCCGAAACCATGCCCAAAAAGTCTTGCCAGACAACCATCTCCAAAGACATGCTTAATCATTTCATCTCTACAACAGAACTTGCATGCAGCATTTGTAACACCAACTCTTTGAAGCTTTGTCTTGACAAAAAACCATGGTGGAGTATAAACCACCCTAATACTCTATGCTTGAAAGGAAATTGAGACTTCCAGATAGATTTGCACCTCCTTAGCCAGTGTGCTTCAGGTTTCCTCACCCCCCACCTTTTGTTCAAGCATGAAGCAAGTTCGGAGGTTTGTCTTATAAACATACATCCATCTTAATTCTAGATCTATTATGCACTAAGAGGGATCAGAAAGAAATTGTGATTCAAATCTCTTAGTGTGTAAAAAATCCAGAGTTAAGATGGATCTAAGTTGGGGAGTCTATAGTAATTAATGCTTGGTATTGTTTCCTTATATTTTGTTTTCTTTTTTATATTATGAGTTTTATTTTATTTTTTCTTTTGATTGATAAGCACAATTGTTACACTAATACATCACATCCATATGGGTCGCTTAGTTGCATTAAACACGGAAATGTGTACTAGTTTTTTAAACAGAAACCCCTGGAAATGATACACAAATGATATTTTAGAAGGAAAACCATGTCTACATTGGCTAGTGTAATTTGGCTCAGCTAAGACTCACAAGCCTTGCGGATTCCTGGATAGGGCAAGTACTCACTCTTGAAATTCGCCACTCAATGGACTCATCCGAAACTCTCCATACTCACCAAGACTCACCACAAACTCACCATCAAACTTGCCGTATTTGTTGTGCACAAAACTTACTATAATTTAAGGTACTTTTGTATTTCTCGAGTCTTTCCTGAGTCACCAAGCCTTTCCAAGTCCTGTGCCGGCCGATTCTTTCTCAAGTCCCAGTCTGACAACATTGATATTAACTCCTGAAGATGATTACATGATGCAAAATCCAAAATCATCCTTTATGGATGAGGCTATACATCCCGGTTCAGCCTTTATATAGGAGGTTATACCTGCTAAAAATGAAAAACAAACATGAGAAAAGACAAATACTATTACATATCCACACCATCTTCATCCTCATCAACGAGAATAAAACAAGATGCTTATTTAGCAGAATGGCAGCATGGATTGGAAGAAGAGGCAGCTCCACTTCTACTTGCATCACCACCAACATCAAGAGTGGCGAAAGCAATTTCCAAGTCTAGGCATTCTAGAACCACATCTCCATCTTTATGATGCCTAGTTGCAAGCTATTTTTAAAGGATTCAAATATTATACCTATGTATAGTATTATAGGCGACTATTCTAGTTTGAAAATCATGCATATAGAATGTAGGTGAATATTCAACAAAAAACATGTAATTTACTGTTAAAATTGGATAATTTTTTGGCAAATATCATGAATTAATCATGTGTAAAAAATAGACACATTTTTAACCAAATGGGCAAATTATTTTTTCAAAAAAATGTCCAAAAATAGCCAATTGGTGAAATTTTGCCCATAAAAAAGTGCCTGCTTAGTTGTATATTCTTCACCCCTACAATACAAGATACTCAACCTTTTGTTATCCCAACTTATTGCACTTCATGGAAGGAATGAACCACAAGTGCTCCAATTCCTTTCCACTAATGAAGAGCTTGCCACTTTTCATAGAGTATGAGTGGAAAGGTTTTGCAAAAATACAACATTTGCCCCATGAAAAGTCCACCATGTAAACAAGTCCATGGCCCCCTCAATACATATGCAAAATCCTTCAATACAACAAAACAAGAAATAACCACACTTAGTTTCTATAGTAATTGGAAATTGTTGGAAACATAATCCTATTGGGTTATGTAAACTTGGCTTATTCACTTGTGAGGAAGGTGAAAAGCCTCAAGTGAATGCCAATAGTCATAAGAAGTCCAAGAGACCTCTTGAAAGTTGAAAACCAAGGGTCACTAAAATGTGTTTATAGGTAAATCCTGTGAATAAGAATGTATCTCGCCTTATTCAAATCTCGTCTATTTTTGTGAGTTTGACATGGTACTAGAGCTCAGTTGGTCCTACTCAGAAATCTAACTCTCCCAAGTGCAGACTAGTCCTCCTCAAGCTAGGCATTCCTCAACCTTGTATGCTCTACCATTTTGGGCACTCTCTACACATGTCTGTGTCGTTATCCATCCCTACCATCCCTGTCAATCAAGGCTGCAACCAAGTCTACCATCCCTGTCAATCAAGGCTGCAACCAAGTCTACCATCCCTGACCTGCAATGAAATTGTCCCTTTGTCTGTGTCTTAGTGCCTATGTCAATCTTGGAACCCTAACGCTCCCTAGCAGCCTAACACACCTAACACTCCTATCATCATCCTTCAGAAGTTGATAGTTGTGCTCATTTCCTATGCACTCTCCCTACGACAAGCCATTCTCTTTCCTATCACGAGCTCAACCCTGCTTCTGGTCTAGTTGCCTTACAAGATCATGCGTGTTGAATTTTGTAGCTATGGTCAGTCTCCTAATTATTATTTTAGTCATTGATGTATCTATAAAGCATGCTCTTCATGCTATTCTCAAAAGATAAAATTCCAAGGCGTGTTCTTCATGTCCTCTTTAAAAGAGGAAAATTTGAATTCTTGAAAATTAATTTTTGGCTCCAAAGAAGCCAAGTCGATCCCAATCTAAGAAGCACCCATTCGACCCAACAAAAGACTATATAAAGCGTTCAACCTACAACTCCAAGGTGTACTTTTCTTTTGTTCATCTAGCGAAGGAATAAAGGAAGGGAAAAGTTAGCCCAATGAAGCAGTTCTCTCTCTCTCTCACACGTGTGATCTTCTCCCTACTACAATCCTCGCACGTGTGGATCAGAAGGGCCAAACTTTTCTAAGTTGTGATAGGCTATAGGATCGAAATCTCTAAGGAAAGGTTCATGACCGAAATTTCTGAGGCCATGCTGTAGGACCGAATTTTTAAGATGGTACAGGACCGAACCCATGAGGAAAGGCAACAAATCAGATCAAGATTGTTAGGCACCCTTATGACATGACTAGTGTTGGAAAATCAATGCAAATAAATTAGGGCTTGATTCTCCTTTCTTGATAATTACTTGTGAGTTATGTTGGCTTCTTTTACTTCTTTATTATCTTATCTTTCATCAAGCAATTACCTTACTATGTGTGTATGAAGATCACAAAACAAGAAACACAAGATGTATACACTATACCAAGGCAAAACCCCCCTCGAAGGGAAAACCTAGCCAAAATTCTCTTCCTTTCAATAGTATTCTTTGAGACTCTTCACCCTAGACAGACCAAACCTTCTCTCCACACCAAGTCAGCCTCCCAGATCTTCAACCTCTTTTCTGTTAAAAGCGTAACTAGGTTTGGTCTTCATAATGACATGTAAATATGATTTTATGTAATGAGATGTAAACATCAAAAATAAAATTATTTTATTGACTTGCTTCATGGGTTTCATGAACAAGGGATTTTGTTTTGGAGTCAAGACTCCCATTGAGAGTCTTTAGGATTTATTTGTCATCTAGTCATAAAATGTTAGTCATTGTCATGTAATGAAGTCATGTTACACTTTGTAAAAGGTCAATCTTGTCTATGTAAAGTATCCTTCAAGAACTTGTCACCTATCCTCTTCAAGTCGGCCTACAATGATGAAGGAATGTGCTAGAAGAAGTCAGCCTAACCTCCAACAGTCATATCGGCCTAAAGGACATGTGTGGAGGTGTATAAATAGTCACACTCGGCCTCCATTCGGAGAAAGAAACTCAACTTGCATTTAGACAAGAAGAAGTGTGAAGAAAAGGGCTAATAGAAGTCCGAAGAAGAGAAGAAGCAAAAGTGCGAAGAAGGAGAAGAACAAAAGTGTGAAGGAGGGAGAAAGAGGATTCTTCTGGGTAATGCAAAGTTAGGGTTTCTTCTAGATCAGCAAAAAGACTTTCTTCTGGGGCAACGAAGTTTCTTCTACAGCAAGAAAAGGGTTCTTCTGTGAGGATGAAATAAGAGATCTAAAGACCGAGTTTCTTTAAAGGAAACTAGTGGCAACATTGAGACCGAGATTCTCTAGGGAAGTCGAAAAGAAGTAGTGTGAAGGATAGAGACTGAGTTTCTCTAGAAGGAGCCAAGGAGAGCAGTTCAAGATCAAGAAGAAACGCGAGGAAGAGAAGAGGCAGAGCATCAAAGTTAGTGACAAGGTTCTTGGGAGGATACTAGAGTCAAGGGTCTGTGTCATGGTCTTGGTACTTATCAATTGAAGATCTAGAAGAAGAATTTTGATCGGGTTTTTCTCTCAAAGGGTGAGATGTTTTGGCCCTGGCTGAGAAGCCAACATACTATGTCACTTGTCTTTTATTGTGCATATTGGTAATTGTCTTGATGAATAGAACACAATAATAACATAACGAAGAAAAGATTATAAGCTAAGAAGTAAAAATGTATCACAAGCAATTATCATGCAGAGAAATTGTTAACCTTGATTGCCCTAGATTTCTCAACATGGTTTCAGAGCTTAGGTGTTGAATGTTGAAGACAAGAATGGGCAATCAAAGCAAGTAGACACACGAGAATCAAACTTCAAAGAAAGATCAAAGCAAGTCAAAGAACACCAAGCAAGAGATCTAGATCTTCATCAAACCGAAACCTGGGATCGAAGAATACTCCAAGCAAGAGTCTTGAAATTATCTTCAAGAAGGAAGTAGGAAGAAAGACCGAAACCCTAGAAGCACTCCAGAAATCATACATCACCAAGGAAGTGGAAGAAGCTCGAAAGGCAATCTTCTCCCCATTGAAGCAAAGATCTCAAAGGAGGCAGTCCTCCCTCACTGAAGTAAGAATCTACTTAAAGATTCATAGTAAGAAGCAACAAGTTTGTCATCAAGTTGAACATTTGATCTTCACAAGTAAGTACCTTTTTATTATAATCTAATCTAGTAAAAATGACTTCATGTTTCAAGGAGAACCAAAATTTGGTTAGGGTACCAAACTTCCTTGAATGGAAAATAAGGACAAACATAATCCTCAAAGTGAATTAAGTCATTGATCATGTCCATGCAAAGATCTCCAAGCCATCCGAAGAACAAGCATTATCTAATTACATGGAAAGGGATCACAAGGCTCAAAAGATTCTTAAGGAGTCTATTAAAGAACCACTCATTTCCTATGTAGCCGAACCGGAGACATATAAAGAAATATATGATAAGCGGGGATAACTTTTCTCTAAAAGCACGATAGAAAAGATCATATCACTTAGACCTGATCTACAAAAATTGAAGGTGTGTTGATGGTGTTGGACCCGCCAACATGTAAGGGGATCTCCAAGTAAGAAGTCTCAATTACACCTCAGATCGTTTGGTGTAGGATTCCCAAAAGTCGGTCGTACGGTAATGCCTTGATCGTGATTTTGCACAGAGGCAAGTAAGATAACTCTATTGGTAACAAGGGTGTGATAGTTGTAGTGAGGCAATGAAGGTGCATGAGAGGTTCTAACACACAGGGGTTGAGATGAGTGTGCCCTTTGGAAACCTGTGATAGCACGCAGTTAAAAAGGGAACACATGAGCAAAGATGCATCACAACATGGGAGGCAAGTTAGCTAGCAATCCAAAGTGATGGTTAAACCAATAGCACATTTCAAAAAGATTCATACATACATACACAAATAACTATACATGCATGTGTAAGTAAATAGATACATATATCATTTAAAGTAAACCAAAGAGCATAGAATACAATACAACATATGCATGAAACGTGTTGGCTCTTGTTGTATTAAGAAGTGTAAGTTCCAGTCATACAATACATCCATATGCAACAACTAGTTCCGATAGCAGAACGTTACAGCCACAATCCCCTGCTCCTCCAAAGAAATGTACTAGCTCTGTGCAGCGGAGAAGCCAAGGCTAATTACAATACTGTCCAAGCTCTCTCCAAAATAGTCTTATTGGAAGCTTGGCTGACCAAAAGCCTTTACAATGAGTTATGAGGTTCTATTTATAGCAAAGGGTGGGGTGACCCTTGACATCCCCTTTGTGACAATTCATCTATCCTCATGACTCTTCATCTACTCTATGATTGTTACATCCAATTATCAACACTTGAACTTCCACTTGACAAGACATTACATTACAATGCACATGTGCCCATGTGAGACAAAATGACTTGAGAAAGCCATGCAAGGCATCACTAACACTCGGTCCGTTGTGGGGAGACCAACTCTTTGTCATGCTTGTGATGGTGAAGGTGGTGAGTTGATGCCAAGCTTGGTCGTCCGTGATGGTGTGTATGCGCTCCATGGTGACATCTTGCTAAAGCGAAGTCTTGTCTTCGTTGCATCTGGGTGCATTGGTGTGGCTCCTCCATCCAACTCGTCTGCTAGCATGTGCATGGTCATCTTGGGTGTAGTCGAACCGGCAAAACACTGATGCATAGTGTCTGTTTTGATAGCAAGGGTGTAACAGCTGCAGTGAGGCAAGGAAGGTGCATGAGATGTTTGAACAGTACATATTTTCCATTGATGTATCATGGGCTGAAGACAACAAGTTCTTGCATAAGAGAGCGAACAACAGATAACCAAATGTTGATAGTTGTACAAGTCTTCTTGTACTTTACCCAGCTTGTTTCAAGTGTCATACATGGTTTCATGCGAAACTAACCTACGAATAAAACAAGCAAACAAACAACAAAGCAAAGCAAAAGTGAAAGCAAAGAGAGTAACCAAACAAGCAAGCAGACAAACAAATCAGCAAAGCATGCAAGCAAACAAACTGAAAGCAAACACTATTCCTACTCCTAAGCTAATGATACATGGGCCTGATCACGTGAAGTGATACTTCCAATGCAGCCATCGGCGCATTGATTGACCCATGTTGGTGAAGGCACAGTCCGTGAACAACACAGTCATGCGGACCAGTAGCTATGAAAGATACAACAATGAAGACAAACACACTCCGAGCTTACAAGCGTCCACAGAACAAAAATGAGTGAAAGTGCATGACAGGCAGTCTGTGGACATACCATGATGTTGTGTGACACTGTGTACAAATGTTAAGCATACACACACTCCTGACTGTGATATGCAAGCACACGTGAGGAAGGTAGACCACCTATGTTGCGCAAGTGTGCTTCGAGTGGAAGAAGTGAAATTTGAGTGTAAGATTGATCTTCAATGCATACAGATGAGTGATGAGGAGCCTTATGTTTGAACAATTCCCTGATCAAAAGTGAAACCAACCTCAAGACAGCGAAGGCCTGACATAACCATCAACTCGGGCTGAAATGCCTCGACAATCTGGGGGGTTTCATTTTCGTTGACCGATGGATCATCATAGACCAGTGTCTTAGACAGATTAACAATGATTAAATCAACATCGTGATCAGATGAAGAAGTGAAGAGATCATGACAACTAAGATCAGAAACTGTAGGATGTTGGTCGGCATCATCATGATTCAATGAATCACACAAAGGGGTAGATGAGAAGCAAGAATGTTCATAACTTCATCCTCTGCATTTTTGGAAAAGATAGATGAAAAACCAAGTGAATGTTCAAAGAATGATCGGTCCTCTCCGTTGTCAGATGATGGACTGACATTCGGTGTGTCCTGCGAATGATCAACAATGAGTGCTTCCATGGACGGATATACACATGAAAAATCAGGGATGGCAAGATCACCAAGGATGTTAGGAAAAAACGGAGGAGGTACGGACAGACAAGGATGGTCCTCTGTTGTCAGTCGATGTTCAAGCTCCCAGTCATGCTCTTCATGAATGTCACCGTATATTGGTTGTGCAACACCAACTCCATTAGAGTCCAGAACAGAGGAACACAAAACAACGTCATCCGGAGGATTATCCCAGTTCGAAGACGGAGGTTGAGATACAAAATACATGTGACAAGGTATGGGACTTACAACCAAGTCTGTGCAAAAATCGAAAGGAGCGATGTCGAGAGGATGTGATGGTTGAACAGATGTGTGTGCATGCTCTCCCACATCACTCTGCGATGATGGAGTTATTTGATGAGGGGACAGCGAACAGTCACTTGTGACAGTGACCATGTTCATCTGTGATTGCGCAACTCCCCGAAGTATGCTAAGCGGGGTTTTAGCTTGAACCTCTTCTTGGGATTGAGAGATTGGACAAGGCAGTATTTGAATCTGTCCATGAGATACTGAAAATTCATCTGACTTTTTGGGGCTTCAAACATGAATAGACAGAAGCACTTTGAAAACTCCATAAGTGATTTGTGGGGGGCCTTCCATTGGTTTAACAAATTTTTATCAAACACTTCAGGATCAAAATGGTGGAAAACAGATCCAATTAGATCGTTGAACTGCTTGAATGAGTGCACAGAATTATGAGGTAATGTGCCACACCATTGTGATGGGTGGTCGCGAAGTGTGTTTGCGAGCAGCGAACAGACCTTTATTTCCCTAAAATCTTTCATGCCCGGCATGAGCACATGCAAGTCATCTAAGTGCTCAGGCAGAACACTTCGCCTTCACCATCATACGTGAGTTGTGACAAGTGATCCCAGAACTCCCTCTCGACGTGAAAGATATGTCTATTGGACAGAGATTTCGGAGGGCGAACTATAACAAACTCCATGATAGATGTGCAAAGATTCAAAACAGATGATAAGGGCTCAGCTCGTCATCTGGCCCATCTGGCCCTGCTAGCGCCAAAATGTTGACAGTGTCGGACCCGCCAACATGTAAGGGGATCTCCCTAGTAAGAAGTCCCAATTAGACCTCAAATCATTTGGTGTAGGAGTCCCAGCAGTGGGTCGTACGGTAATGCCTTGACCGCAATTTCTCATAGAGGCAAGTATGATAACTCTGTCGGTAGCAAGGGTGTGACAGTTGCAGTGAGGCAAGGAAGGTGCATGAGAGGTTCTAACACACAGGGGTTGAGATGAGTGCGCACCTTGGAAACATGTGATAGCACGCAGTTAAGAAGGGAACACATGAGCAAAGATGCATCACAACATGGAAGGCAAGTTAGCTAGCAATCCAAAGTGATGGTTAAACCAACAGCGCATTTCAAAAAGATTCATACATACAGACACAGATAGCTATACATGCATGCGTAAGTAAACAGATACATATATCATTTAGAGTAAACCAGATAGCATAGAATACAATACAACATATGCATGAAACATGTTGGCTCTTGTTATATTAAGAAGTGTAAGTTCCAGTCATACAATACATCCATGTCCAACCACTAGTTCCGCTAGCAGAATGTTACAGCCACAACAGCCTACTCCTCCAAAGAGATGTACTAGCTCTGCATAGTGGAGAAGCCAAGGGTCGTTACAATAATGTCCAAGCTCTCTCCAAGATATTCTTATTGAAAGCTTGGCTGACCAAAAACCTTTACAATGAGTTATGAGGTTCTATTTATAGCAAAGGGTGGGGTGACCCTTGACATTCCCCTTTGTGACGGTTCATCTATCCTCATGACTCTTCATCTACTCTATGACTGTTACATCCAACTATCGACACTTGATCTTCTATTTGACAAGACGTTACATTACAATGCACATGTGCCCATGTGAGACAAAATGGCTTGAGAAAGCCATGCAAGACATCACTGACACTCAATCCGTTGTGGTGAGACCAACTCTCTGACGTGCTTGTGATGGTCAAGGTGGTGAGTTGATGCCAAGCTTGGTCGTCCGTGATGGTGTGCATGCGCTCCATGGTGACATCTTGTTGAAGTGAACTCTTGCCTCCATTACATCTGTGTGCACTGGTGTGGCTCTTCCATCCAACTCGTCTGCTAGCATGCACATGGTCTTCTTGGGTGCAACCGAACCGACAACACTAATGCATAGTGTCCGTGTTGATCTTCTAGTGTGTGCTAGTGGTCATGCGCATCAACTATCAACTACATGTTCAGCTCCAGTTGGACTTGCTTCTTGTCTTTGCCTCGGTGACTGTGCCAAATGGGTTAGATCGCATGCATGCGTATAATGACATGCATGTTGATGAATTCCCTTGCATGCGATCAACAACACCACTCACCATGTCTACTCCGTGCCAGATGCTGGGATGAATCTATAACTTGTACAAGCGCAATTTCATCTATTTGTTCATGTTGCACCCCCTATTGTCCCTGTTCATGTTGCAACTCATTCTCTCGTATGTGCAGCTCTTGTTCTTCCTTGAGTTGTTGCTTGAGCACATGCAACTCCTTCTCTGTTGCGTTCTCTGCCTTCGTGTCATCTTCATGTCGCATTGCCGCCTCGTAGCCTAAGTCTCCAAAGTTGCTTTGACCACAAGTAGATCTGCTTGAGCTTACAACTTTGTTCAGCCACTGTGTTGTCAACAACCTTCCTCTTGCATTCGTTGCATCCGGTATGCTACCTTCAGCTGTTGTTCATGGTGTTGCTTGTTGTGATGTTGCTGTCATCATATCTTGATGTCCTTGTTTATGAACAACTTGATGTCTTCGCGGGTAGGCAAGTTCATAGACACTTGATCAACTGCATCCCCAAGTGTGCTCTAAACGGTGTCTTCGACTTTGCTCTCTTGGAAACCATTGTACCTGTGTTGCTGAGAGGCAGATGAACACCTGTGATACATTGAGACATGGAAACACTCATGGAAAGCAATCTGTCAGTCGAAAACCAAAATGAACTTGAGAACTGACTTGCAACATACCTGTGTGACTGATCATGAAGGTTGTGCAATTTCCATCGGAAGGTCGCGAGACTAACTGCCAATACTGCGCAAGGCACAATCCGAACTATCAAGAGGCTAACTGCTTGCTGGAACTGCACAATAAACAGTCCAGCGCGGCTGCTGACTGCTAGAACAGTGCAATGCGCAATCTCAGCTAGCAATGGTTGCAGGCCCATTGATTGCATTTCACAATTTTCTAGGCCAACAGTCACTATCCCTCAGAATTGCGCAATGCAAGACTGGAGGACAGTCACTGGGCAGAAATGCACATTTCCTGAGAGGAAGACAAATCCTTCCCTTTCAGGATTGCGCAATGTTGTCTTGGTGAGGCAGAGTCCGAGCCAAGGCTGCCCAGACCCGCCGACGAGCAACTAAAAGCGAATGTGAATGTGAATGCATGGTGATACTGAGTGTAAGTATAAGTGAATGATCATGCATGCAAACGGTGAATGACAGATTCAGAAAATGGAACAACATGCATTTGGGTGAGGCGAATCGCCGAATCGGCGACCGTTCGTGAAAAATAGTTTCATGCATGTGACAGCAATGAGATGTTAATGAAAACTAAAACGGTGCTCGTACAAGCTAGTATGTATCAAAACGACGGCAAGCGCTCACTGAAATCAAGCAAACCGCATTCATACGAAGCGAAACACAAAAAGTGCCAGAAATGCAACACAAGACATGGAAGGCGGGCTTACCCCAAAATAGTTGAGTTGAATGTGTCAACGACTCCTAGATGCGATGTGGGATGTCAAAGCTACAAGGTTGATGTGAGGAATGAGCTCTACAAAGTCCAGTTCATGAGTTTTGATAAAATCAAAGATGTGACGCGCATGCCACAAATCTAGGAAGAGCAACACTTGGTGGGAGGTTTCCAAAATGATCTTTGCCTGAAACCTCCAGTTTTTAAAAGTAGATCCCTGAATGAAGGGATGCCTTTGCATGTTGCCTTCGGGGAAGCAGCCCGTGCATGCAAATTAGTTTTGCTCAATCCCAGAGGGAACTGGTCAACTCAACTGCACATGCAACAGTCTGCTCGGCTAGGAGGAAAAAATATGCATTTCTGGGAGGGAGCTGGGCTGGGTGCCCAAAGGGATTGCGCAATTTCTGGGCAAAACAGCTGACTATTGCCAAGAATTGTGCAATTTCTGGGCTGAGTAGCCTTGCTGGGAGGAATTGCGCAATTTTCGGGGTGAACCTTGGCTGGCAGATTTGCGCAATTCTAGAGCCTAGCAAGCTGCTAGACAGAATTGTGCAATTTCTTGAGGAAGCTACTTAGCCTGCAACTATACCAAGTCTGGAAGAACAGCTTGTGAGGGGAATGCAACAAACTCTGATGGGCAAGCTGTCATTCTGCAAGAAAAACACTGAAGCTTGTGTACTTGACGAAGCAAGACATGCTCCTGTAAAAGGTTGGTTGGGAGGCTTCTAAACGAAGCTAAGGCAAAATTTTGGAGGGTGGTTGTAGCCACTACAACAAGGTGTCAAAGGATGAAGGGATATCGTCATGCCTCTCAAAGGCATCTCAAATAAAAGGTCAATTACAGGTTCGAGAAGAGATAGTACCTAATAACGAAATGATCTTCATTATTCTGAATGAATTGACTAATGAACAAGGTAACCTCATTTCTACCAGTGAAGAGGAAGCTATCCCATTCATAAATTATGGTCTCTCTGCAAGGAAGAGGAAGACAGATGAAGAAATAAAGTGACAATAGATCAGATAGAAAGGAACAATTAGTGACAAGACGAAAAGGAAAATTTGGAAAGTTTCGTATTCCAAAGAAGAAAAGGAAGAACATGGCTAAGGAAAAATGTTATGGTTGTCAAAATCGTGGGCACTATAGAAGAAATTGTCCTAAACATAAGAGGGATAGGGAAGAAGACTATACGACTAAGGAAGTGAAAGAACCTGATTCAAAGAAGCTTAAGAAGGAAGAAGCAAAAGGATCTCTACTATGATTGTGATGATCTTCTTCACTAGGAGATACCTTTATTAGAATAATGCTATTTAGTGTTTAATGCTCATTCTTATTAGTTGTTTCTATTTTTATCTTTTTAGCAGTTTCTTAGAAGAAACTGGTTGTTTCTATTTCCTAGTAGAAACTTGATGTCGATATTTCTATAAATATCTCTATATTACTTATTGAGCTTCATTTGCTCATGAAAATCAATTCAATACATTCATTGATTATGGTATCAGAGCTCAGGTATTTTTTCAAAATAATTTTCCATTATTTGGAAAATTCGTGCTTCATTTCGAAATTGCTCTCTAGAAATCTGAAAAATAAAAAAAAATAAAAAAAAAAAATAAAAAAAATTGGGGCGTCGTATTTGTTTTCTGCTAGAGTTCGACAGGCCTTGACAAAACACCACGGGAGGGTTTTGTTTTGTTTCTCGCTCAGTTGTTCGTGCCACAGCTAGATCGAATCTTGTCACAGACTTTCGAGCAAGATATAGACGCCAACTGCTTTGTATCTTCCGACGCCCGGCTTTCAGCCTTTCTCTCTCTGACAACTCGACAATATTTTTTTCTTTCTTCGGCATCGGGGAAATTGTTGGGCTCGACTGCTCTCTGTTCCGAGCTCGGTTGTTGTCGGTCTTGCCCAGGCTGTCACCTCTCTACGGACTGACTCTATTTCAGTTCGCTGAGTTGGAGGAACCCGCACTGCCAGAAACCCTAGTCCGCTGCAGAGCTGCTAACCGCATGTTTCCATTTGCCTGGGCTTACACAACGTTTTCATTCATTCAAAACACCAAATTGCTTTCACGCAGAAGTGGCCGTGAGATTAAACAATTTGGAACAGTGCAAGTTTCTGGACACTCTCAATCTCTCGCAAAACAATCTTTTCGGTGCCATTCCTCCCGAGGTTGCCAGTCTTCGAAACCTGGAATTTCTTTTTGATCTCTCGGGCAATAATTTGACGGGGCTCGTGCCGCCAGAAATTGGTGGAATGCAGATGGTGCGAAACATGTTGGAGAGTCTACCATAGGTCCCATCGACAACACGCTGTGAAAATCAGATTAGGAGTGAGAACACAGTGATGTTGTTCTTCACCGTAACCGTCTATCATCTATAATGCAATCAGTCACACGATGTTCCCTGAAAAATGTGTGCATACATTTGGAGGCAAGTAGTTGGTATTGCATCGCAGAGGTACGTAATAACACGATGGAGGCAGTCTAATATCGTCGGACACTTTCGTGTGATGTATCCACAACATCACCAAAAGCCACCAAAATCGAAACTTCTACTCTCCACCTGTCTTTTGGTCATTTTTTAACTGCCCAGCTCTGTTTCCTATGATTGTGTGCTTCAGCAGTGCGTTTTTTTATAAAGAGGTAGTATGCGTCATTTGCCAGCAATTATTGAGCGAATCGAGAAGGGGTCGCACGTACGGAGCCGTGGATTTTTTTCTTTTTGGCGTGATACAGGTATCATATATCCATAAAAATTACGACTTCTGGTTTTATTTCATATTGTACCAGTACCTGTCAAATTTTCTCTGGATCAGTCGGCATCTGCCGAGAAATCTGTGCCAGACTCCTTTGTTGTTTTCTGTGTCTTGGGAAACGTGCAGATGGCCTCGCTAACCAATCTGATGTTGGAAGGCAATCAGCGCTTTAATGGCAACAATTATAACATCTGGAAACAGAGAATGTTGACCATTTTTTAATATAGGCGTCTTGACCAGCTCGTTCTGAACAAAGAGCTCCGTCCTGGTACAGTTGGTACCAATCAAGATAAGTTTGATGATCGAAATCGAGAGGTTGTAATGCTTCTTAAACTTTCTGTGACTGATGATCAGTTACCACAGATTCTTTCCGACAAAACAACTGCTGAAATATGGAAACATCTGAAGGAATTGCACGAGACATCCGACAAGAGCAAATCTTTCTTTCTCAAGAATCAGTTGTTCTCCATCATGATGGACGAACACATGTCTTTATAGAAACATCTTATCAAGATTAAAGACATTCGAGATCGGCTTGAAGCCATTGGTCGGACCATGGAAGAAGAAGATATGGTAGTCATCACTCTGAAAAGTCTAACAAAATCTTATGAGCACTTCATAGAAACAGTGAACATTACCTCCACTAATGTTGATCTGAAGTTTCCGGAGCTATGCAACAAACTCATGCAGCAGGATCATTGGAAACAATAGTTTGGTAGTGGTGCCTCATCAGCCTCCTCAGAAAATGCTTTTGCTACCAAATATCAGTCCTCTCAGTCCTTTCAGTAGAAAGGTTCTTCTCAGCTTCTTGATCCTGCTAGGAAGAAAAATGTGCAGTGTAATTACTATCACAAATTCGGCCACATGAAGAAAGATTGTCAACAAAGGATTGCTTCTGAACAAAAGAAACAGGGAGGGCCCCATCAGACAGCGAATGTTGTAGAACATTCCGAGCAGACAGAATCTGCCTTTTACGCCTTTATGGCTAAAAGGTCTTCAGATCATGTCCCGTCTTCGGCCTGGTACATTGACTCTGGTGCATCACGCCATTTCTCTCACAGGCGTGACTGGTTTATTGACTTCCCACCTTTTAGTGATTCTGTGGTATTCAATGGAGGTGAAGAGTACACAGTGGTTGGCAAAGGTACAGTTTAGATCCAGTCTAGTGGGCGCACACTCATCTTCCTGAATGTGTACCATGTTCCTGATATGGAAATTAACCTGCTATCTGTCAGCGAAATTATGAGGAACTCTCCTCAGCTTGATGTAGTGTTCAGTGCGCACAAGTGCTCCATTATCGACAGGGAGACTAGTCTTACAGTTGTTGCTGGCCTAGAGGATCATGGTCTATACAAGCTTCTTGACACTGGTGATTCTCCAGAAGTGGCTCTAGCAGCTCGTGTTTCTCCCATCAGCGCTCTGTGGCATCAGCGATATGGGCATCTAAACATGCAGTATCTCTCTCAGCTCTCTCAGGAGGGACCTGTGTCAGGGTTACCTGATATTCAAACTCAACAGTTGGAAGTATGTGGCGCCTGTCAAGCTGGCAAGCAACATCGGTCTTCATTCAAGGATGGAGAAACTTGGCATGCAACTAAGGTACTCCAGTTAATTCATGTTGATATTTGTGGTCCTATGCATACATCTTCTATTACTGGTTGCAAATATTTTTTGCTTATTGTAGATGATTTCAGTAGAAAGATGTGGGTCTATTTTCTAAAATATAAATCTGATGTATTTAGTATCTTTCAGAAGTTTAAATCCTTAGTTGAAAAAGAGTCTGGCTGTAATATCATAACTCTTAGGACGGATAACGGGGGGGTCGAGGGGGGGTTGTTCTTTTGCCTTCTCCAACTTCTGTGATACTCATGGCATCAAACGTCAGTTAACTACACCCTACACTCCTCAGCAAAACAGTGTTGTCGAACGTCACAACCGTACGGTTGTTGAAATGACTCGTTCCATGTTACAACACAGGGATGTTCCGAACAAATTCTAGGCTGAAGCAATATTTACTGCTGTCTACTTAACTAATCACCTACTTAGGCTGTTAAGGGGAAGACTCCCGAAGAGGTTTGGTTTGGACGTAAGCCTAAGATCAGTCACCTCAAAGTATTTCGCTCAGTTGCATATGTTTGGATTCCAGTTGCTAAGCGCTCTAAGTTGGATTCCAAAAGCCAGAAACTCATGATGACAGGGTACAGTGACCATCACAAGGCCTATAGGTTGATAGATATAGCCACTGGTCGTCTTAGCTTTAGTCGTGATGTAGTATTTGATGAAGACAGAGGATTCTTTCAGTCTCCTTCTGAGCAGTGTTCTGAGGATTAGCCTCACAGTGTTTTTCTTCCGGTAGGTCCACCTAATGGGAGGGATGATGCAGCATCAGTATTTGATGATGCACTACCTAAGCTTCCTCCAGAAAATAGCCCTCCTCTTGCTGCTCCTATTGTTCCTAAGCCTTCTCCATCTCCTCCTAATATTGGTTCCTCTACTCTTCGGCCTAAATGGGGGGCTAAAACCATTGGTGATCTCTAGGATAATGAGCTCCTTGAAGGTAGAACTTCTAGACATAAGAGCAAACAGCAGTCTACAGTAAATTTTGCTCTTATGGCTAACCTGCACAGTGTTTTTGAGCCTACCTATTCAGAGGCTAAGGGTACACCTGAGTGGGAACAGGCTATGGAAGCTGAATTCCAAAGTCTTTAGAAGAATCACAATTGCACCCTTTCTGATCTTCCTGCAGGGAAAAAGCCCATTAGCTGCAAATGGGTGTGTAAAGTGAAAAACAAAGCAGACGGAACCCTAGACAAGTATAAAGCTCGCCTTGTTGCTCGAAGGTTCTCACAAAAGGAAGGCATTGACTACGAGGAGACCTTTGCTCCTACAGCCAAGATGAGTACCATATGGCTTGTCCTTGCCTTAGCAGGTCAGTTCAATTGGAAAGTCCATCAGATGGATTTAAAGAGTGCTTTTCTGAATGGTGACTTATAGGGAGAAGTCTACATGATGCAGCCTCCAGGATTCAAGGTTTCCGGTCAAGAACAGAAACTCTATAGATTAGTCAAAGCACTTTATGGTCTCAAACAAGCTCCTCGGGCTTGGTACATGAAAATTGATCAGTACCTCACAGATCATGGTTTTCAGCAGAGTCCATCTGATGCAAACCTGTATATCAAGCATACTGGCGATAATATTCTGTTTGTGGTTGTCTATGTGGATGACCTTATCATTACTCGCAGCTCAACACACTTGATCCACGGGATCAAACAGGATTTGTGCAGCGCTTTTGATGTGACAGATTTAGGACTTCTTCATTATTGTTTGGGAGTTGAAGTCTGGCAGACTGAGAACAACATCTTTCTTTCTCAATCCAAATATGCCAAAAATCTTGTGGACAGATTCAGAATGCAGGATTGCAAACCTACCACGACTCCTATGGAACCATGGCTCAAACTTTCAGCTCAGTCATCCTCACCCCTTGTGGATGAAACTTTATTCAGGCAATTAGTGGGCAGACTCATCTACCTTACTGCCACTAGACCTGACATCAGTTTTGCAGTGAGCTACATTTCCCGCTTCATGTCAGCTCCTAAGGTTTATCATTGGATAACAGCGAAGCGTGTGCTGCGTTATGTGCGTGGCACTCCTGATTATGGACTTCTGTACACTCAAAGTTTCGATCCTATACTCAGTGGTTACACAAATTCTGACTGGGCCAGTTCGGTTGATGACCGTAAATCTACAGCGGGTATGTGTTTTATCTAGGATCCGGTGTTGTCACCTGGACTAGTAAGAAGCAGCATGCAGTGACTCTCTCCTCAACAGAAGCAGAGTATCGTGGAGCAGTTAAGGCATCTTGTAAGGCAGTTTGGTTCGACATATGCTTGCGGATATGCATGTTTTCCAGACATGTCCTACTCCCTTTTTCTGTAATAATCAGGGAGTGCTCAAACTTGCCAAGAATCCAGTCTTTCATGAACGAACAAAGCACGTAGAAACCCATTGTCACTACATTCGCCAGCTTGTTGAAGACAGATCCATTCAGTTGCGATATGTCCCCACAATGGAGCAGCCCACCGACATCGTCACTAAGCCTCTTGGTCCTGATAAGTTTGTAAAATTCAGAGGGTCTATCGGTGTTGTAAATAGATTGAGCATTAAGGGAGGGTATTAGAATAATGTTATTTAGTGTTTAATGCTCATTCTTATTAGTTGTTTCTATTTTTATCTTTTTAGCAGTTTCATAGAAGACACTAATTGTTTCTATTTCTGTAAATATCTCTATATTACTTATTGAGCTTCATTTTCTCATGAAAATCAATTCAATACATTCATTGATTAACCTTTCACTTGTAAAGTTACAGATAGGATGTAGTACAAATAACATAGAATGCATCAAATTAGAAATAGCATCGTGATAGTAGCATTAGAGTAAGAGCTCATGACATGGGAAGCAGAAAATATGTCTAGTACAAATTCTACTGATTACAAAGAATGGGAGCTCTTGGAAGCCTCATTAAATACTTGTAGAAAGAAGCAAAGATCATCATCAACTGGGATCATCATAGTCGATAAAGGAAACATTTGCCAGCCTCTAGGTGAGGATATGAAAGATCCTCAAGTTTCTCTAATGGAATCCTTATCAAAGGATTCACCGATCCAGAAAGGAAGCAAATGTTTCATCAAGAATTCCAACTCATGGGATTCAAGGGATGATGGTATGATGACATAACAGGAAAGCATGTCTAAAGGATAAAGTTCTTTCGAATGAAGTTGCTACAGGAAGTCTGAATGACCGAAAGAAAAATGAGGTATGTATGCTTACATGGATATTATGAAAGTCATGTCATATGGTTGCAAATAATATGGATCACTATTTCCATCTTGGGAAATATGATCAAGAGAAGAAAGGATCTCCAACCCTGAAAGATTGCAAAAAGGCGTAAGTCACACTAGATGAAATCAACATAATATGTTCTCATATGAATCATAAGGAAGTTGACTACAATTAAGGAACTTTGATTGGAAGCTCCTGGGAATGAAGTGTGAAATGATAGGCAGAGATCGTGATCATATGCAATGAAAGTAGAAGGCATTCAACATTCGAAGTCCAAGAAGATTTGACTAGAAGATCTCCCGGAAAGATGTGAAGACTTTGATGAAAGTCGGAGAAGGAAAGAAACCTTTAATAATGGATATTAGTGGGAGATGTGTCAATCTCCATGTAGGATGTTGATACCTACAAGATGTCATGATGAAAGACCATCACAAAGGTAATTTTGATTTAAGAGTTCATTGCTTATTTTTGAACTAACATCTGGATGGGCTTATGTAGGACTACCAAAGGGAATATTTGTGGATGACTTCCAAGAGGACCATATTGAAGGACATAAGACCCTTCCGAGTGTGATATAAAGCAAAGTCAGATGGAAACCTAATGGATCACTTTCTAATGAGTTGAGGACATGACTAACTCATGGATGAAAGTGATGGATGGTTTGTGCCCTATGATATAAAGTTCCCAAAAGATGAAGACTCCTTAACAAAGAAGAAATTCATGACATCGGAGGAAGGAGCTCTTCAAGTAGCTAATTGTTCCACGATCTGCACATGAGGAGCTGCAGTAGGTCCCTAGTTAAGAAGGATCCTGAAAAAAGTTTCTTACTTTCAAGAAACTTGGAAAACTCCTAAGAAGGGAGCTTAGGTACATTCCTTTGTGATAAGACTAAGTACATTCCTTTAATGGAATATGTCCTCTAGGTTTGAAAATGAGTGATAGACATGTTGTTCTGGTCTACACCTGGGAAGACAGAATGCAAGGTTGTGTAATCATTTGGCATCTGATACTCTTTGGGGATGAGATAGGGCATCCCATGAAAGAGTAGTCGTGGAGGACTGATATTCTTTGACGACTAGGGAGTCCAAGATAAGAATAATCCTTGTGGAACACATCTTGAGAGAACCCGGGAGAGACAACGATGAGTGTGTCTATAAATCATTGGTCTTGCCAGCATTGAGCTCAGACCTTGTGGAGAGATGGAGTTGTTACTCAAGGCCTTGCTATGTAACAATGTTGGTTGATATGAGGCTATACAAATGAGTTACAAATTCGAATTCTTCTTATGAGAGATTCTTCAAATTGAGAAATTCCAAGTACCATTATGAATACCTCCCTAGTTAAAAGGGAGTGTTGAAAAGTGTAACTAGGTTCGGTCTTCATAATGACATGTAAATATGATTTTATGTAATGAGATGTAAATAAGAAAAATAAAATTATTTTATTGACTTGCTTCATGGATTTCATGAGCAAGGGACTTTGTTTTTGAGTCAAGACTCCCATTTTGAGTCTTTAGGATTTATTTGTCATCTAGTCATAAAATGTTAGATTCATTGTCATGTAATGAAGTCATGTTACACTTTGTAAAAGGTCAATCTTGTCTATGTAAAGTATCCTCCAAGAACTTGTCGGCCTACAACGATGAAGGAACATGCTAGAAGAAGTCGGCCTAACGTCTAACAGTCATGTCAGCCTAAAGGACATGTGTGGAGGTGTATAAATAGTCACACTCGGCCTCCATTAGGAGAAAGAAACTCGACTTGCATTTAGACAAGAAGAAGTGCGAAGAAGGGAGAAAGAGGATTCTTCTGGGTAACGCGAAGTTAGGGTTTCTTCTGGATCAACGAAAGGACTTTCTTCTAGGGAAACAAAGTTTCTTATGGGTAATCGAAGGTGAAATTTCTTCTGCAGCAAGAAAAGGGTTCTTCTGTGAGGACGAAATAAGAGATCTAGAGGCCGAGTTTCTCTAGAGGAAACTAGTGGGAACCTAAAGACCGAGATTCTCTAGGGAATTCGAAAAGAAGCAGTGTGATGGAAAGAGACCGAGTTTCTCTAGAAGGAACTGAAGGGAGTAGTTCAAACTTCAAGATCAAGGCGAAAGGCGAGGAAGGGAAGAGGCAGAACATCAAGGTTAGTGACAAGGTTCTTGGGAGGATACTAGAGTCAAGGGTATGTGTCATGGTCTTGGTACTTATCAATTGAAGATCTAGAAGAAGAATTTTGATCGGGTTTTTCTCTCAAAAGGTGAGAGGTTTTGGCCCTGGCTAAGAACCCTGCATACTGTGTCACTTGTTCTTTTATTGTGCATATTGGTGATTGTCTTGATCAATAGAACACAATAATAAGATAACGAAGAAAAGATTATAAGCTAAGAAGTAAGTGTATCACAAACAATTATCAAGCAGAGAAATTGTTAACTTTAAATGCCCTAGATTTCTCAACATTTTCTAGCAACTTCGACTATGTAGCAGCTTCCGGCATTAGGCAGCAGCGAAACTTGGAAGACTTCTATCTCCCAAACTAGGGCACGAAACATAGAGAGAGAGGCACCAAAAGTTCGATTTTCTTCTTCTCCTTAGACTCCACCCAACTCGCACTTCCTTTAGCTTTCTTAGACCCACTTCGCACTTCTCCAACTTCCTTAGAGATATTGAACTAGCTTGAGATAAGATGTTCAAAATAAATTCGACTTGCTTCTATTTATAGGCTTCAAGGGAGGTCGAATTGGTGTCCTTAGGCCGACTTGGTGTGGAGAATACATAAATTATATTTGACTCAATACTAAACCTTTTTACATAATTCAAAAGCCCAAGAAGGATCTCTTTGAATATACAATGACCCTATAAACTCAATATTAATCCTAGGAGTCCACAATGGGGACCTTGACTAATATAATGATGAACCAAGCATGAAACCCATGCTTTAATAAGTCATTGTTACAATGATAAAAATTATTTTCTTTATTCTTTTGACAAGCACATTTCATGATGACTCAATACACTAATGAAGACAGAACCTAGCTACATTTTCCAACAACTATGGGACAATGGACCAGGTTTGACCAAGCATTCTTAATGACTAGATGATCCAGGTGTGCCTCTTGTTGAACTAAAGAATTTCTCTAAGAAAAAGGTTGTTGGTTTTTTCCCATGTGTGGGTTTTCCTAGGGTAAATGTTTGTGTTCTTGTGGGGTTATCTCTTTATGATCTTATCGGCATTTTGGTTCTATTGTCGATATCCTTAATGCAATTGCTTTTTGATGAATAAGAATGCATCAAGGAATTAACCTAAGAAGAAATCATAAGAAGTAATTATCAGTTTAGGGGATACTTGAAAAATCAATATGGTATCATAGTGTGGGTGAATGAGCGGCCTCAAGAAGAAGCCTAGATCTGCCCTATCGTCTATGATTTGAAAGTTAAGAAAAAAGACCTAACCTCGAATGGACTGAGTTTCATCTATAATACCCCTACCGATGAAGCCAGAATTTTCATATTGATATAAGGTAGAAGCACTAGTTTGAAACTCTCAAAAGGTCGCAAGGCCTCGGTCCCAATTTCAACAAGGTTGAAAGGGCCTCAGAAACTAGTCGTAGGGGGGTGGAAGTCTTGGAAACCCTGATCAAGGATCGAAGCCCTAATTTAAGAATGAATTTCATCAAACTACCCCAAGAAGGTTGGACAGAACTTTAAGGAACAGGTTCAGGGCCTGTGAAGGCTAAAGAAGACCAGTGTTCCACGGGGACGCGTCCCCCAGGGTCGGGTGCGCGTTCCCCTCGCACCCCACGCACTTGGGACGGGGAGACGTCTGGGGAAACATTTTCCCACCTCCCCCTTTTGGGGAGGCGCAAGGAGACGCAGGGGGGGCATTTCCCCAATGTGGGGGATCTGACTCCCCAAATGGGGGATGCCTGGGTGTCCCCCTCAAAATGGGTTATGCATCCCCCCTTAAATTTGCTTGTAAACAATGATTTATGACAGGGAAAACCTAGTAATTTGACCATAATTACCTACTAATGCTATGCAATTCATGGTCCTTTTACTTAAATTTTTAACATTACAATGAAATGACTCCGGATGTTTGAGAGTGGTTCCGACCTCATTGGATTTCATATGGAGAAAGTAGAAATTTAGATCTCACTCAAAATCCAACAGACTTAACAGTTTTTCAGGAATTCAGGATTCGATGGATTGCAATGTTTCCATTGCATTTTGTCATGTACAAGGGTATGGAATTAGTATTTTACTATTTAATCAAGCACACCAAGCCCTCTATGTATTTTAGAGTGACTTTTAGACTCATCACTCCACTGTTTTTGAGTTTTAGCTATATCAATTTACTATTCCAAACTTTAGATTTCAATATATATTATAGTCTATTTTTCTTAGTACTAATTAGATTCTAGAATGATGAACGATGAATTTAAATTTTAAATCAATTTAGAATCTAGAATGATGAATTTAATTTTTAAATCAATGTAGATTCTAGAATGGTGAATAATGAATAATGAATATGGATCAGAGTATTTCATTATTGAATCTCGTGGTCTATGGATGAATCATGTATGTATTAGTAAGGATGATGAGTATGGATCAATGTATTTCATTATTAATTCAAATATTATGTATTATTGTATTTATGCTTTCATTATCGAATATGAATTTGATATATATATATATATAATATATATATATTATATATATTAAAAAGGAAAAAAATTATATACCCCGACGTCCCCCCTAAATTTCCCTAAAATTTGAGGGTACTCCCACATGTCCCCTTTTGTGCGTCTCCCCGCACCCGAGTCTCCCTGTCCCGGACTCTTGGTGGAACATTGAAGAAGACAGATCGAGTATCTAGATTGTGTCAAAAAAAAGTAACTAAGACTTTGCAAAAGGAGAACTTAACACTAAGAACCTTGAAAAACATTTTAAAGATCATTAAAGTCACCTATAATGAACATTGGATACATTTTGACATCATTGGAGTAATCTCTAAAATGAAAAGTCTTTTGTTGTGTTATGCTTTGAGATCAAAGATCAAAACCTAAATTTTGAAGATCTTTGAGCTAGAGAGATCCATCTGTTGTTTTCAAACAAGTACAGATAGAAGTTGCTAATGACCATTGCAAAGAAAGATTACTTCTCACAAGCCGCGGTTATTTGGTCTGCTACAAGGTCGAAAAGACTTCCGGGAAAAAGGTTCCAAGATCGAGGAATCTCATAAAATAATTCAAAAATGGTCTAAAATTGCCTCAGTCAATGTCAAAGCAGCAAAGGTGTCTTTCAAGAAATCTTCTAAAATCTGCTTGCATTACAAGGTATGTATTTTGCTCTAAGTGATTTTGGTCAAAGTCAAAATTCTTTTGGGCAACAATTACAAGGTTGAAAATACAAAATATATCTCCCTCAAGTTTGTGAATACAAACTCAAGATAAGAATGTGCGAAAGTATTGTTCCTCTACTCACAAATCAAACACAATGTAGTTGAACTTGTTTGAGCTTATCCTAAAAATTCATTCAAAAGGGATGAATAGAGACAGGTTCAAAGTATTACCTGAAAAGGACCTTGTTTGCTTGCCTCGATCAAAAGAGTAAGGACCTCTATGAAAACTATTGAAACATTGCATTTTATTGACATGATACTAGTCAACAAAAGGGTAGTATTCATTAAGATCTTATGGTCTGTATGACTACAATAAAAAATTCTACAATTAGCTAACCCTTGAAGACCTAAACGATATATGTAAAAGAAAGGTCTTTGCCAGAGATTGAACATCTGCCAACATATAAATTGTCCTGAGATAACTTCTTTACAATATGGTTCAAGATTCATAAGCTTAAAAGGAAAAATAAGAAGGATGGACCAAATGCACTTGTGACAAAAATGTTTGGCATCTTGAAATCGAATTGAATTAAAGTTTTGTACAGACTTGTATAACATACAAAATCTAAGAATATGTCACATTTTTAGTATGCAGAAGATGTCTTCCAAAGGAAGTTAAGAAAATAATTTGCAAGTTATTAATTATCAGATCTGAAGCAAATTCCTTGAAGGCTCTTATTAAGGTAGAATGCATCTGAGATGGTAAAATGATATTTTGGAATTAGGTAATTCAAGGGGAAGAAACGATGGAGCTCTACAACCCTAGTCCTGCTCCCGTCGATGACCCTGGATAATCCCAAGCAGCTACTGTAGCGGTCAACCCAACAGCCCTAGGCACCAGTGCTTACCTGCACCTATCGTTTTCCGCGATTAACCATGGCGGACCTCGATGTTGTTGATTATTCGACGGATCCATTTGTCAATCAAGTTATTTTCCACAACCCTGCACAAAACCCGGCTATCGCAACAACTGCCCCGTCCAACTCGCAAACGGCGCCGATTTTCTCCTTACTAGGGCATATTGACAGCTCTCCCCGCCTCGGAACCCTCTCCATAGACTCTCCCGGTCTAGACTGCCCACCCCTGTCACCCTCTACCCTCAACCTCCTTGCCTCCTGCTCATGCCCACTCTTCGATCCCACTCCACCCACCGACCTCTGCTACCAACAAAACCCTAACCCTAACTCCTGACAAGGTACGAACACAGCCACACCCTCGCAGCAAGCAGTTAATACTCCTGGAGCTGGTGGCACACCTCAGGAATCTGCGATCCCTTCAGGATGTTTTGACACACCAATGGTTAGGGTAAGAACAGAAGATACATCTGCAGCGACAAACACCCCGGTTGATCACCTGCATTCACACCCCACAGCGCCGCGAACAGGGAAGAAGAAGACCAAGTGTATCAAGGCCTCTGGAAAAGATTACACTGTAAAGTTCGGCGAAGGCCTCGCCATGGGGGATATTGCAGACAACGCAAGTAAGGTTTTGGTGGGTAGGGTTCGCGGCCGAACCTACACTGCGAAGCGTTTAGGGCTTTGGGTAAAGGCGATTTGGGGGTAGACCTTCCAGCAACTGCCAGAGGTCCAAACCCTGGCCCGCGGATGATTCACACTCCATTTTGCACACAAAGAATACACAAATTTGGCCCTGGCACATTTCTGGCACATTGAAATGGCAATTGTCTTACTCAAACGATGGAGTCCTCTCTTTGACCCTGAGAGAGAGCAGATTGGAGCAGGGCCACTATGGGTGAGGCTGCCACGGTTACCCTTGCAATACTGGTCAGAAGAGGTGTTTATAAAAATTGTTAACACCCTTGGCACATTCCTGGACTACGACAAAACCATTGTACAATCCAAAAATCGCTCATTAGCTCGCATATTGGTGCACCTGGACACGAGGGAGGGATTGGAAGAAAGGATTACGCTACAGTGGAGGAATTTTACCCGGGTACAGATCCTGGATTACGAAGGAGTGCCATTTCAATGTCGCAGATGCCACAAGGTTGGGCATATCTTCAAAGAATGCCCTCTGGTAACAAAACCACAGGAGACAGCAACAATGCAAGTCTCAGCCAAAGATAAAGGAACTCCAGTCCACAACAGGAAGATCACATAATCAGGCCCTGATCCTCCTCGCAAGGCGACTCCGTCCAAGCCAGTGAACCATGCAGCGAGTACATCCTCTAGTTCTCCATCCCCACCATTGACTCGAGCACGAGCAGCGGCAAAAGCGGGCTCGATCAGCAGGTACTCCTCTTCCCTCATCTCCATCACTTTCTTATGTTACTATATCTTCTGCACTGCATCAATCTGCATCTCATTCTCATAATAGCTCCATCTCGGCATCCATTTTTTGCACATCTACCCCCCATCATCTGGTCGACTCCACCACCCCCCCCCCCTCCATCTACCCTATGATTCTCCCTTCGCCCCCCCCCCAAATCTCCATTGGAACCCCCACACCCCTACAATCTCAGATCGAGAACTCCATCTGGGGTTACACTACCTCTCTCAGGACTGGGTCTGATTCCCTTCACTTCCTCGGCCAGACCACCTAGAGGTCGCAATTCATACCTCACCTATGTTATCCTTCGTGCAGGGGCAAAAGTCCTCTCGGGCAGACAATCATCTATTGAACGGGTTCTTAGAGCAAAGCCAACCCCTACTATGGTTCCCCATGAAATGCCTCTCTTTCAATTGTAGGGGATTGGCTAGTTCTCCCAAAAACTAGCCCTTCGCAAACTATTCTTTGTGGAACCGATTGACATAATCCTACTACAACAAACCCTGGGGAAAGCTCAGCATGTCTCTAAAACGTTACAGTCTTTCTGCCCTGGATGGGGGTTTGGCTATTGGCTATAATCCCCACTATTAAACCCCTGGCAACCTGGGGCGACAAGGCTTATATGGGAATAGATCTCTACTCTGTTGATTTGGGCATGGAGCTCGGGGTCTTGAATGTTTATGGGCCATGCCATGGAAGAGAGGCCTTCTAGCAACACCTCCTTAATCTATCTCTGTCCTCGGTTGACAATCTTATATTAGGAGGGGATCTCAATTTCTCAATTGGATACAGTGAGTCGTGGGGCTCTACAGCTCAGGTTGATCCCCTCTCAAAAGTTATGGAAACCCTTCTTGACTAGGCACAGCTCCTTGATGTTCCTATGAACAAGCCCTTGCCTAGTTGGAGGAATAGAAGAGTTAGGGAGGCAGCCCTAGCTAGGACACTAGACAAGTTTGTCATTAAGACCCAATTACACTAGCTCCTATCTCATTATAACCAATGGGTCGGGTCGGGAGGCATATCCGACCACTCTCCTATCTACTTGGAAGTCAATGGTCCTCCCATCAAACCTCGAGCACCCTTCAAATTCAACTCCATTTGGTTAAAGGACCCGGGATTCATTGAGATGGTTAAGATTCACTAGGCATATAATCCACCCTCTCAACACCATTCTAAGGCGGAAGGCTTCTGTCAAAAGCTTCTACAGCTTAAGAAGCTCACCATCAAGTGGGCCAAAGATAAAATTATGAAGGATAACCGGACCCTCTTAGCTGTGGAAGTTGCCCTTGCTGGCCTTAATGATGACAATAATAGGGGATATCTGAGTCCTGAAGACAAAGCCCACTTGATTGAACTAGAGAACAAAAGAGCAAAGATCTTAAAGGGGCGGGTGGAAACATGGAGGATAAAGAGTCGGGCCATTTGGCTCAAAGCTGGAGATGACAACACTAAGTACTTCCAAAAATTCACCAAAGGAAGGAAAGTTGCCAACACCATCTAGCAAATGCCCACTTTGGAGGGAGGCACTACTCATACCTTCCACCAGCTCTCACAGATGGGCATTGCACATTTTCAAGACCTCTTCAAAGAACCTCCTGGATGTAATTTGGCAGAGATCATCTGTGTTGCAGGGCACTTCCCCCGATTTGTAGACCAAGATACTGCAGACGAGATCACAGCCCCTGTCTCTCTTGAAGAGTTGGAAGGAACACTCAAGTGGTTCCAAAACGACAAGAGCCCCTGGCTGGACAGATGGCCTATTAAATTTTATCTTGCCTTCTTTGACATCATTGGAAATGACCTCCTCAGCGTAGTTGAAGAGTGCAGACTATCAGGAAGAATGTATGAGGCCATCAACACCACATTCATTGCTCTTATCCCGAAATCAGACTCCCCAAGCTCCTTCAATGATTTTCGACCTATATCCCTCTGCAATACTCTATACAAAATCATTGCCAAAATAATAGCTAACCGGCTGCACCCCATCCTATCCCATCACATCTTTCCTAAACAGTTTGCCTTCCTCCATAAAAGACAGATTCATGAAGCTATTGGAACAGCTCAGGAAGGAACACTCAAGTGGTTCCAAAACGACAAGAGCCCCTGGCTGGACAGATGGCCTATTAAATTTTATCTTGCCTTCTTTGACATCATTGGAAATGACCTCCTCGGCGTAGTTGAAGAGTGCAGACTGTCAGGAAGAATGTATGAGGCCATCAACACCACATTCATTGCTCTTATCCCGAAATCAGACTCCCCAAGCTCCTTCAATGATTTTCGACCTATATCCCTCTGCAATACTCTATACAAAATCATTGCCAAAATAATAGCTAACCGGCTGCGCCCCATCCTATCCCATCACATCTTTCCTAAACAGTTTGCCTTCCTCCATAAAAGACAGATTCATGAAGCTATTGGAACAGCTCAGGAAGCCATCCACTCTATTAAATCAAAAGCCCTGAAATGCATTATTCTCAAGATTGACCTTGCAAAAGCTTTTGACCGTGTATCATGGCTCTACGTTAAGATGATCCTCATTCACTTAGGCTTTCTTATAGAATTCATTAACTGGATCATCTGTTGTATCAACATCGTCACCTATAGCATTCTAATCAATGGATCAGCATCACACTTCTTTCATGTTGAGCAAGGACTAAGGCAGGGTTGTCCTCTGTCTCCCCTCTTATTCCTCTTGGTGATGGAGGGCCTCAGCAAACTCATCGCCTCGACAAAGAGAGGGGGTAGATTAAAGGGCCTTAAAATGACTGATCTCTTATACATCACCCACTTGCTCTTCGTTGACGATGTTCTGATCTTCTTAGATGGTAGTATCAAGGACTCGGCCACTTTCCAAGAGATCCTCAACCTCTTTGAAATAGCGACTAGAATGACAGTGAATCAAACCAAGTCCACTATCACCTTGTCTCACACTACTCCTCTTAAAGCTAGATCTGCCAATCTTCATTTTCAGTACTCCCCCCACAATTTCTCGAATGGACTCAAATATCTAGGTTTCCGGATCAAACCAAACAGCGATAGGATCACTGACTGGATTTGGCTAGTAGTCAAATTGGAAAAGAGATTAAAAAGTTGGAATCACAGGCTGCTCTCAAGAGCAGTGTGACTTGTCATGATCAAATCAATCTTGTAAGCCACCCTGGTATACTGGATGTCCCTTGCTTGGATTCCCCGGGGAATACTTAGCCAATTACAACAACTCTGCAGCCATCCCTTTCGAACGGGCACAAGTAAGGTAAAACATTTTCTTGGGTGTCCTGGAAAAACATTGCCTTACCTAAGAAATGGGGGGGTTGGGGGATTAAAGAGTTACCTTATTTTGCAAAAGCACTAGCAGCAAAGATGAGTTGGACTCTCCTCACTGCTAGCAATCTCTGGACAACTGTGTCGTTTCATAAGTACATCTAGCTGCTCCAGATCATGGACTGGGCTCAGCAACAAACCTAGCCTAGTGGAGGAATTTCCATTGTCTGGAAATCCATTTTACAAACAATGCCTTTCATTAGCACAGATCTAGCTTGGCACATTAATAATGGTCTTTTGGTAAGAATTGGTATGGACCCGTGGATAGGGGGGCCAATCAATACGTTCTTCCTCCGGAGCTCATACAATTCCTTAATCGCGGAGAGGTCAAGATGATAGCCCACATTGCAGATCAAGACTTTTGAACCTATCTCATACAGAACTGAAGATCAGCACATGATCTGGATATCCCTGTAGAGTGGCAGCAATCATGGGATTTATACATAAGGGCTCTACAGGAGGCGCATATTAACCTGATGCCCTCATTTGGACCCCTGTGGAGCGCAGGATATACAGCCCTAAGCTTGGATACCTACATCTTATGCAGGCCCGGAAGCCCCATCATCCCCATAACTAGTGGCAGCAAATATGGAGGCTTAAAGCTCCCCCTCGAACCCGGTTATTCATGTGGTCTGTCCTAAATAGCAAAACCCCCACAGGAAAGGCGCTCATGCATAGATCTGTATATGGGCCGAGCAGGTGCGTCCTCTGCCAACAGGCATCTGAATCAAATGAACATTTGTTCTTGCACTGTCTGCAAGTCTCTCATTTCTGGCAAACCATCACTCAGCAGCTCTCTATCAGGAACACATGGCAGGTACCTTCTCTTATACAAGCCTGGAATAGTTGGACCTCTACCCATCAAAAGCAAAAAGAACAGAGCCTTCCTCTTATACTCTGTTGGACTATATGGCTTGGGCACAACCATTATATCTTCAAAAACCAGCCATTCAATTGGCCACTGCTCTCTGTTCAGGCACTGTCTGCCTTCCATGATGTTACTGAGGATGTGCCTCCTCGCACCCGCACTATATCAGGCCCTGGAAATATTGATAAATGCCGGCCATGGGCCTTCTTCGACGGGGCAGCACAGCCACACAGATGTGGGGGGGAGGGAGGGATTCTGCCTTTATATCACCGAACAACACTTCTACAATGTCAAGCTTGGCCTGGGCAAAGGAACTAACAATTTTGTTGAGCTCCTTACACTCAAACACCTGTCGCATTTTACCCTAGTTGCGCATAACTACATTTCTGTTCAGATCTTTGTAGACTCACAAATCATCATAAACTGGTTCAATGCAATAAATTTCTCTTCAAAATATTCTAAATGACGTGCTCAATCTCAAGTCAGGTGTTAATTTGATCTCTTGTCAACATATTCACAGGGAATACAATGAGGATGCTAACAGGCTTTCCAAGGAGGGTTGGTTACTTCCCAGAGGCATGTGGATAATCAGTGAACAGGTGGATGCATAGGTCTATCAATACCACCACAGACCGTACATAGACCAGGACTATCACAAGGTGGATCGGCCATAGACTACTATGTAGATACAACCGATGTTTTTTGTTTTATATATAGAATCTGAACTTGTATATTTATTTTTTGCCATGACAAAGCAGACAGTATTTTTCTGAAAATGACCGGCAAGGTCAATTTTTTGCAAACGCAAAATATGTATAAAGCACTTGAATGATCATATAGATAACGCATATGCCACAGGCATCTACTACATGTAATTTTTCTCACATAAATGAAAGATTACGATTTTTCTCTTCGGAAAAGAACAAAGAAAAGAATAAAAAAAAAAAGGTAGAATGCATCCTTAATACACTTATTTTAAGTGTCATGAACAGACAAGACAGTTGGAGGATTTGAATGCTCAAGGAAGTCAAGTTACTTGATTTATAAAATTCGAGACATGAAGACCTTATGGCCTCAAACATTTTGTTACTAATGTTGCTATTGTTTGGGTGAAACTTTTGAGCTCACAATAACAAAAAAAAAAGGCCAAGTTCCTTTTTAAGATTGGAGATCGAAGAAAAATGAGTCATTTGCAAAACCTCTAATTATTATCACTGGCAGGCTACTTGGGCTGAAAGGATAGCAATCAATGTTTATCTAAGATTATTAAAACAATAACTAAGTATGTTGTGGCAATTCTGACCTTGTCTGGAATATTCTTGATCGTTTGCTAAAGCATGGGGATTGTATGGATTTTGGAATATGACAATTTGTTGGGCTTGCAAGAGGTGCAAAATGGATCTTTGAAAAACTAGGGTTTGGAAGACTGAAAGTCTTGGGTATGAAAAATGCTAGGAATTTAGACATTTGGATATCTAGGGTCTATAAACCCTACCAAGCAAAAAAGGATTGAATAAGAAATCTCTAGAGCTTATGTTCAAAACCCTAGAATTGGATGTAGATCAATGTTTATGTTGAAAGTAGAAACCCTAGTTCATGCAAGGAAGGAATGACATAATGACGACGATATGTATAAGGTTAATAAAGTTGGAAGATGGATGCAAGGAAGCTAATACCAAGAGGGAGCTAACATTCCCTATAATCCTCAAAAGATAAGTATTCCATGTCTCTCTTATCTGTGTATCCTTTGTTTGATTTTAATTGTTCTTCCATGGCCTCCTAGTGAGAATTATAGGTACATAGTAAACGTTATCAAGAATCTAGCAAGCAGATGGAAGAAGTGGAAGAACAAAGCAAAGCAAGAGGACTTTCCCAAAATCATTATTTGTGTTGAGAGATATTGTACTAGATGAGATCAAGCTTAGAGACAGCAGGCAAACTAGCTAGTTTGAAGTATACCTTGATTGTGCCAAAGAGAAGTCAATGGACTAGCATGCAGCAATTAACAGTGTAGACAAGCACAAAGCGAGTGTTGAGAATAGAAGGTTCTCCTAGAAAGGGGGAGAGGATCATGAAAATATGTTTGCTCTAGTTACCAGGTACACTTTTGTTAGAAGTGTTAGGATTCCAAGAAACTCTCCTAGGTTGTAGCTCGGAGATGCCTAGTAACATATAAATACAACTTAATGTTGCAAATGGATGAATGGAAGGAATGATGCTTGTCCAAGCTAGATAACCACTTCTACTTTGCTTTACTCCAAACATGCGTGAACACCCTCAGACTACAAGGCTTTAGACCACCAATTACTCACAGTTTAAGATTGGGTGAAAATGGAGAATACTGACCACACCAGCAAATGCACAAGACTATGTGATCGCTGGCTGTAACCAGTAAAGAAGTCTACAAATCTAATCTACTAATGCACAGACATGATCACAGCTCTCTGGCACCAGATGAAGAGAAACCCGAATAACTTATTCAATGATACATACAAGACTTTAACACAGAGATAGGATGACAGCGACTCTAATGCTAAACATCAAGAGTTCAAGAATACAACATATCAGGCACAGCTTGGAAGAGAAGATAAATGGAAAGTGAGCAATTAACAGCAAAAGAAGCTTGTATTAGCTTAAAATGAAGACGAGACGCTGCAAGTGTCAAAATAGTTACAATATCCAAAAGTTGAACCTTACATCAAAACATCAACCATCAACCCTGATTACATCTTGTTTGTGGGTATACATAGAGTTTCATTACAAAGGCACTTGGCCATTTCAAGTATGGAGAGGTCATAATTGACCACCAACTGCATTTAATTGCTTGATGGAGTCTCTGAGTGCACTTACTTGTCTTAGTGGATGAATCTGATCTTCTCGGGTGCTCTGATGTCCTCTCAGGGAGCTGGAGTGTTCGTATCCATGAAGTTCCATAACTGCTAAATGCAGTTACATGCTCATGCTCTGTCATTTTTCTCTTCAGCCATACTGTCTGTTAAATGTGGTTGTTGAGGAGCAACTGCAACTAGTACTAGTGAGCCGATCGCCTTCGTCCTTCAGGTGCACAGAACGATCAAGGGACGTGGACTGTGTGGCGGATGGACGAGCTGGATGAGGGAGAAAGGTCAGTCGTCGGATTGGGAGGACAGACGGCGGAGATGGCTTGGCAAAGGGTATCGGAGGAGGTGGAAGCGGAGCGAACATGGGCCGTTAGATCTCAGGTGGACAGATCCAACAGTGATAGGGCGGCAAAAGCGCACAGCGGTTATCATGCGGGGTCATGAGGTGAAGCGGTACGCGTAGGTCACACCGCCTTTGGGGCGTTGGGCAGTAAAGAGCGAGGGTGCACGATTCCATTTGGCGCGTGACGCGTTGCGGCAGAGGAGAGAGGAAAACCACTCTCCATCGTGCATTAACATTTCATCGCTTTGTGGACGCAGGGAGAGCGACTGCCATTGGATCTCCGACGGAGATGATCGGACGGTGAGGATTCAATCGCGTGGGTCTCTTTGTCGGGCGCGACGAGAGCCGTTGGATCGACGGGTGGAAATCAACGGTTGAGGCTACGGGCGACGAGTTTACGAAGGCACAAAGTCGTATGGGCGTTGTTTTATGAGGTTTTGGGTTTTAGCGCTCGGGGCTTGCAACAACGGAGGAAACAGGGATGAAGGGTGAATGGGCGAGGCAAAGGAAAAGGCAAGAATGACCATTATGATCTCGTTTGAAGCATAACCGAACCAACCAAGCTCATTTCTAATCCTCCAAGATCAAAGATATGTAGCACAGCTAACATTGGCTCCTTCTGGGGATGAGATCCTCCCTGTGAGGTCTCAGGAACTGTAGACCAATGCCTTTCCTATCAAAACCAGATGAGCAAAATTTCCTAGTGTTCCATTGGGCATGGAGTCTAATTAAGCTTACAATAAAACTGATAAAACAACATATTTACAACTTTAAGGCCTGAAGACCATAAACAACATAGATTTTCAAAAATCACCCATTAACTGGGCCATCAAAAACTGTCTCTCCTTCCATGCTTTTCAGCATGAAAGTATTGTTCCCCTGGAACTGAGTGATGACAAAAGGTCCTGTCCATAGAGCATCAAACTTCCCATGGTTGCCTTTCTTCTCTTTCAGTGCATCCCACTTAAGAACCAAGTCTTCAACCTGAAAATTGTCTATCTTTGCCTTCCTGTCAAAGGCATCCTTGATTCTCTTTTGATTTGCTGCGGATTTCTTAACCAGTTGATCCCGAATTTGATGCACTTCTACCAAATCACACACCCTTTTTGCCATGTCTTCTTCCTCATTCTGCTCTTTTTGTAAAAACTTTGCCACAGGGAGGGTTAACTGAATTGGGAACATAGCCTCAGTGCCATATACCAACTTGAATGGAGAATTACATGTGGAATTCTTGGTTGTGACCCTGTCAGCCTACTGTGCATACTTAAGCTTAGAATCCTAGTTCTTTTTGTTGTCTTCCAACAGCTTTTTAAGTATCCTTATCACGCTCTTGTTGGAAGATTCTGCTAGGCCATTGCCTTGAGGGTAGTATGAGGTGGAATGAACTAACTTAATGCCCATTGAGTCACACATGTCCACCGACTCTTTTGCCCTGAAGGATGTTGCATTCTCTGTGACTACTTTATGTGGATAGCCAAACCTAGTGAAGATATTCTCTATCAAGAATCTCATGACCACATGGTGATCAGCTTTTCTGGTAGGGATGACCTCAATCCATTTAGTGAAGTAATCGGTAGCTACTAAGATCCATCTGTGCTGGCCATTGGAATGTGGATTGATCTCCCCTATGAAATCCAAGACCCATTGTTGAAAAGGACCACTGACATGAATAGGCTTCAAAGGCAAGGACCTCAATTGTTGCTTTCCCTCAAACCTTTGGCACATGTCACAAGATTTAACAAATGAAAAGACATCAGAGAATAAGGTGGGCCAATAGTACCCAGCTCTGAGGATCTTGTGGGCTGTAGTTTTCCAATAGTGATATCCTCCACACATGCTGGAATGAAACTGCAGCATAACCTCCATGGATTGTTCTCTGTCCAGACACATCAAAAGAATTCCAGAGGGGTCCCTCCAGTAGAGCAAGTTTTCATGAATGCAATATTTGGCTGCCCTGAGCTTGATAGTTCTGGCTTGGCTTGAACTAAGGCCTGGAGGAACTTCCAGCTTCAGCAAGAATTGAGCTAATGTAGAATACCATTCACAAGAAGCTACATTTTCTGCCAATGACTGGTTTTGCCCTGGTTCAAATGTTTCCTCTTGTGTCTGACCATCCTCTGAATTCGTGCTTATCAAATTCATGTCCAACAATCTGCAATTTTCTTCAGCCATTAATCTAGCAAGGCCCTGGCCTTTGACAAGCTTGGTGGGCTTCAATTCTATGTTGAATTCAATAAGCTTTGAAATCCATTTAGCCCTTCTTCCATCAACATCTGGTTGCGTTAGGACATAATTTACTGAAGCAGAGGGCACATATGAAATTACCTTGGAATGCAGAATGTAAACTCTGAAAGCTTTCAAAGATTTGATAAGAGCATATGCTTGTTTTTCAATGATATCATACCTCAGCTCAACATCCCTTAAGGTTTAATGCCACTGGATGCTCCAAACCTTCCCCATCTGCTTGCAACAAAACCGCTGCAAGGGTGTCATCAGAGGCAAACGAAAATATATGGAACTCCTTGTTGTAATCTGGGCTGATCAAAGTAGGAGCTTCCATAATAGCTCTCTTGATGGATTCAAAAGATCTTCTTGTTGCATCAGTCAATTTGATTTCTAACCCCTTTTTTAACATGGAAGTAATGTGTTTTACAAGTTCTACAAAATTTGGGATACACCTCCTTATAAAACTTATCTTGCCCAGAAAGGACTAGATATCCTTCTTTGATCTCAAGACAGACAAGGTCTGTATTGCTCTTACTCTTTCTGGGTCAATTCTGACACCTGCAGTAGAAACAACATGTCCCAACAACTTGCCTTCTTCTAAAGCAAACTGTGACTTTTTAGGATTGACTGAAATCCCAAACCTTCTGCACTTCAGAAACACTTTCTTCAAATGCTACAAATGGTCTTGATGGCTGCTGGAGTACACTGTTATATCATCTAGGTAGATAAGAACAAACTTATCCTTCTCTCCTACAAATGCTATATCCATAGCTCTCTGAAAGGTGGCTCCAGCATTCATCAGCCCAAAAGGCATCTTGGAATACATAAAATGCCCCAAAGAGTGGTGAATGCAGTCTTCTCTTGGTCATCTGGATGCACAGCAACCTGATTACACCTTGAAAATCCATCCAGGAAAGACATCACTTTGGCTCCTGAGACTTTCTGCGGCAAATGCTCCATCTTAGGTAGAGGATAATTGTCTTTCTTAGAGCATTTGTTTAAATTTCTGAAATCAACACAAACCCTGATTTCTCCACTTTTCTTCCTCACAACTACCAAGTTGACTACCCATTTTGAATATCTCAGGGGGACTATGATTTTGGCAGCCAACAACTTCTTGATTTCTTTTTCAATCAGAGGGAGGAGCAAATGATTTATGGGCCTCAGTTTCTGCTTAAAAGGGATGGTGTCTTTCTCTAAAGGAATTTTATGTTGGATGATCTTTTTGTCATACATTTTCAGGTCACTATATTCCCAGGCAAAAACATCAACAAATTGCTTCATTAAATTGCAGTACTCAGAACTTTGGGCAGCAGATAGATGGGTGAACAGATTTATATACCTTGGATACTCTGGACTCCCTATGTTATGCTTATAGACTGCAGATTGATCTTCTTTTTGGGTAGTCCTATAAGGCACATCAT
>APFE030205448.1:0-21149 GCA_000404065.3 Pinus taeda | reverse complement strand
AATTTATGTGACTAAATTAACGCAAGTATTTATCATCAATCCGGGTTTGTGAAACTTAGAGGAAAATCCACTATTTGTGAAGATCAAGTATAACCAAACTTTGAAAGATAAATGATTAAAAACTAAGGGAAAATATATCCTAAAACTCTTGATTCAATCAGCTTAAAAGAGGAAACATTGAAAGAGTTCTTGACTCAAGAAGTCTGCTCTCACCTCAGTTATGACTTAATGAATTAGAGATTATAACCAAAGACTCAAGATGCATAAATCATACATGAAAAAGGCTCTTAACTTAAGAGACATTCAAAGTTTTCCATAATAACTCATTCATCTCAAGATATAAATCTAAATAGAAACAAACTATTTGCATGTAAATAAAAGAGACTAATTCTAATTCACCATTTCATAGAGAGAATGTCCAACTTGAACACTTGTTTGCCAACTCAATTAGATGATGAATAAACCATTAACAAATGAAATCAATCACTATTCATAACCATGATGCAATCTGAAATAAGACTTTGAAAAACTAAGGCTATCATCAACCAGATTTGCAATGAAATAAAACTAGTCTAACTTGGAAGTGTACTTAGCTTGGTGTGGGGGCCCTCCACCCTTACCTTGCACACTTATGAAGATGATATCAGAAGCTTTATATCAGTCAAACATCCATGTATTGATCAGCAAAATGAAAGTAACACAAGTCTCCAACTTAAGTCTTCAAACCACAAATATTACAGCATAAAAGTATCAAATGTCAAGTGTGTTGAGCCATCAAAGTGTGGCTCTTAAATAAGGAGTTCATGAAACCAACTGATCTAAAATCACTCTAACAAACATATTTACTCTAATCCACCTATCCAAGTCGAACTCATCCAATTCATCCCAAGAAATATGGTCAATCCCATAAAATCTCAAAACTTCCCTATTTCCTAGGGATTTTTTGGTGACTAGTCATGTTTGACCAGCCTTGACCGGGCCTAATAAAGCTTGTTCTGGCCGAGCCAAGTGGAGTTAGCTTAGTCCTAGTTCCCAAGCTGTCCATCCATGCATCAAACTCGAGCCCAAGTGTCCTGCAAATATGTCATCCACATAGCTATTACGGGAATTTCTGATTCAGTCCAAAATTGCACTTGAAACTCAATTTTCATAAAAACTTCTAGAAATTGCAAAATTAAAATTAAACACCTGAATATGCATAAAATACATCAAAATGAGATGGATGTGATGGAAAATGGATGGAAATTATAAGGATTAAGTAGGTTTCCCTAAGCAAAAATAGACCAAAACTGAGACCCAACAGCCCCATCCCCCAAGAAGCTTTGGAGTAACCAACCTATTCCAGAGAACCCATGGCAGGAAAAAATGATCCATTAAACCAACCTAGAGAAATTTAAAACACATCCTCCTCATTTTTTCCAGAATTCCCTTAGGAATCCAAGCAAGGGACATCCAGTAAGCTTGAATGGCTTCCAAGACCAATTTTACTAGGACAATATGCTTTCCTTGCATAGCCACTTAAAGCTCCATACATTTAGTCTCTTCTCCATCTTACCCAAAATCTAGAGCTAATCAAATTTAAGATAATTGTTTGGCTTCAAATGGAAGCCAATATACTTGAAACCAAAATCAAGAGAAATAATATGAAAAGGAAATTAGGATCTAATATGTTTAATCTCCATAGCCCCCAATTATGAGTATCAATGGAGTATTTCTTGGCATTGATCTCCATCCGTCACAATGCCAATTAATTTGAGAATATCAACCAACTTATATATATCACAGTCTAACCCATTTCAAAATATAAGGATTTCATCAACAAATAATAGGTGCGAGATGATCATCATCTAAGAAATAATCACCTCCTGAAATTCTCTATGCCGAACCACATCTTTGATCATTAGACTAATAATTTCAACAACAAGGATAAATAAAAGTGGGGATTATGGGCACCCCTTCCTAATACCTCTCTAGGCATGGAAGAATTGTGAGGAAGAACCATTTATTATAACTAAAAAAGTGACAGAAGTTAGACATCCCATGATCTAGTTAATGAAATGAATATCAAAGCCCACCTAAGTGAGGAGTAGGTGGATGAAATACCAATCAAATCTATCATATGCTTTAGATAGATCAATATTTAACAATGTACCCTTAAGATTCAACATTTTAATACTGTGTAGACCCTCTTGGGCCACCCCAATGGGCTCATGAATTTTTCACCCTCCCAAAAACCCAAATTGTTCTCGTGATATAACCCTTGAGAGAATAGGATTTGTTTGAAAAACAATGACCTTAGATATGACTCTTTATACATAATTACAGAGGGACATAGGGTGGAAATACTCGAAATTTGATGGATTATCAACCTTTGGGATAAGAATAATGAAGGTTGAGTTAAAAGAGGGAAGGATCCTCCCATCTAGTCAAGCTTAATTCCCAACCTAAAGGAGATCAAGCTCCATAATATCAAATAAAGATGAAAAAAATTATGCTTCCCAACTATATGGGCCTAGAATCTTATCTTTTTGAAAATTGGAAAGGACCTATTTGATCTCAGCTTCTATAACCTTCCCCATTAGCTCCTGATTACCATCATCCTCAACAATGCATGGAAATAATAGTGCCACTAGAAATATCTTTGCAATATTGATCCCCCAGCCTCCTGAAACATGTCTTGAAAATCGTTCACCCTATATCAACAAGCACTTCAAATTTTGAGACCTCACGACCTCCCTTGTCCAACATACCCTAAATTGTATCTTGTAGTTTCTTTCCTTTTGCATGGAAATTATTTTTTATTTTATTTTCATCACCATAGTCTAACCATATGTCCCTACTTTTAAGCCACCATGTCTGCTCCTTTTCTAGCATCGTCTTCTTTTTAGACACAAGACTATGACAAGAATCACACAAATCTTATGATGGAGGCCCTCAATCCCTAGATCAGAGAAAGGCTCTATCATCCCTAGATCAGAGAAAGGCTCTATCATTTCCTCAATTTCCATTAAACCATAAACCTTCTTCCTTTTCATAGATACAACCCAATCTTTAACCTCCCCCTTAATATGTTTGATATTTTTGGAAAAATGACCTACAACAAAAATACCCACATGACGTACACAAGGCTACTAGTTAATTTTAACTAGTTCATATAAAGCCCCATTGGATAACCAATGTGAATTCATATTGAAAGGGTTGCCCAAATTATGGAAATCCCCTTTGATATTTAAGTAAATATGACACTGATTTGAAATGCCCCTCGACTCCACCCATTGATAGATAAGTGGGAAGGTTTAAATAGTGATTTCAAGAAGCAAAATCCAGTCAATCCTTTTGGCAACATGATCCACCCCTACCCTTTGATTTTTCCATGTAGGATTTAATCAAGTAGGAGGATCAACTATCTTCGCACGTGAGAGAAATTTATGTGAAAAATAATTTGAAATAACATCTCGCCTCACCCACAAGCCCCAAGAGTTTGCATCCACAATGAGAAGTTTAAATCCCCACTCGGCAGAAGGTGAGTTGATGCCAAATGGGAATTCCTTAAGAGAGAGTCCTAGAAGGTCACTCAATCCTCATGCTGTCCATAAATATTAAAAAAATTAAAGTTATAATCCAAATCTGATGAATAATTCCCAGGCCTAACTAGATGCTTCAGATATTTTGAGATCGAATCTTCCGACCATCCCACACTAAAGTAAGGCCTATCGACCGACCCCACACATCACTAGAAATAAAATTCTAGGAGGGAAACATAGATTTTAGAAGGTGGACCATATCATCCTATAAACCCAAGTTTTACTATATATAAATTACATATGGAAAATATAAATATATAAGCCTCTTTATTGCTAGTTGTTTGGGCATACTGGCCAGCCGATGATAGTTTAGGGAAATAATTTTCATAATGGCACCCTTTGAAGGGCCTTCATTATTCTAATTTCACCATCGAATGATGATTGATGATTTGATGCCACTTCAACACATGCCTTAGCCTTTTCCAAATATATATGTAACTTCCACCCACACCGTTTATCAGAGGACTCTGGTATGGCGATAAGATCTAGATCCCTAGGAGGACCCCCCATACCTGAGATCACCAGTCTAGATATTAGGTTATGCAGAATATCACCCTCACCTAACTCCATAGAACTCCCCAATAGAACAAAGGCACACAAAGAGGAATAACCCATAGACCCCAAGGGCATAGTAAAAGGGGAACTTTTTAAAGGAGGCATAATCACAACAATAGATTTTGATTTAGTAACTAATCTTGTACCAGAAGAAGGGCTATAACTAATAGCATGTCAAGAAGAGCTAATGAGCATATTTTGAAAAGAGAGGGGTTATGAATTACTAGGGTCCAAAGAGATCATCTTAGAAGGTCATTTGACATCGATTGTAGAGGAACTTGAAACCAGCACTGAACTAGGAATGCTTGATACATTGGTAACCACATCCTCTGCCAACCACTGCCCAAGGAAGTATCAATATGCATGAACCTCGATCCAATCTCCATCATCTGTTGCTTCTTAGAGGATCAACCATCATTAGATATACATTTGAATCCACTAGGTGACCAATATTATGGTACCTTTGACAAAGAAAAGGTAATCCCTCATTGTCTAAATACTGAATCTATGGGACACTTTTTCAAATGTCCATTATAGCATGCAATCACTTATACAGGTCCAAGTAGACCAAGACATGAGCAACAATTTTTTCCCTCATCATCATAAAAGAGTAATCAACATCCAGGAAATTCCCCAACAAATTACTCAAATTAGTGAAACTATGACAATTCCAAATATTGGAGGGTAAACCCTAAAAGTGAACCCACATTGACATTTCATCCATCCTTTCCTTGCAGGCATCAAAGATAGTTGTCCAATATTTGAAAATAACCATCATAGAATCAACAATCCATACCTCCTTTGCAACCTTATTTGTGTCCTCCTTGGTCTTAAAGGACAATCACAACCATCCCATAGCCAAAATGAAAACTTCAGGGACCTTAGAAACCATAGGAAAGATGCATCTATATCACCATTCCAAGATAGTAACTAGAACACATTTTCACCCACGAGCATGATGCACATGAGAAAAATCCACTAGAGTTGTTTCATTAGCCATTTCCACCTTGTCCCCCACACATAGGTTGTATGGAACCAACTTGAGTTCCCCTTTCATAGCCCTCAAGTTCTTCTTGAAATTGTTTGGTAGGCCCAAAACTCCATCCACCAAATTCACATCATCATCGACCCCATGATTTGTAACCTCTAGCCCAAAAGTGACATGAGGGTTTACTACAGGAGAATACTAGATTTCAGATGTCTTAGGCATCAGCCCTCAATCATGTGGATCTTTAACACATTTAATGCACATGACATAAAACCATCATCATGACCACAACTATTCACTTGTTAGGGCATAATGAAAGTGGTTGAGACCTCACTCGAATAGGGATACAAAAAAACAGCTTCTTTAAATCCACCAAGGATTGGACTTAACAAATAAAGGAAGGCCTCACCTGGAAAAATGGAAAATACTCTAAAATAACACCAACTGTTGATGGATGCAAAAAAACCACCATGTTAGTGAACCCAATACATGTCGATATCAACACATTGAATGGACAAGTGGGAGCAACTTGGAATGCCTGAAAAATAGGAAGATTTAGAGTCGAAGATAACCTAAAGACAAGGTTCAAAGATGAGATCACAACTCCATACGATGGATTGATGTCCTCGCTTGTGACCATGACATTGTTAGAGACAAAAATGGACCCCCTGATGGGGCTCACGATGAAATAATCTATAGTCTCCACATAAGCCATCTAGACCCCAATCAACCACAACAAAGCCATGACAAAACCTATAAAATTACCATAGAAAAATGTAATAAATAACTAGCACATATAAAACCTCCGTGAAAATCTCCCCGGGAAGATCCTAACAATCTTAAGATACAAGAACTGAAAACAATAGGAAACAAGAAAACAAAACAAACCCTACTGCACCACTGCACCCTATAATAAAGGAGAAATAAACACTACAATCCTACCAGGTAAATTGGTAAAAGGTCCTAGAAACATCGATAGGAATTAGTAGTTGAAACCCCCAATGCTGACCACCCAAACATAGTAGGGTTTTTACAAGCTAAAAATTTCTCACTACCATTGGTCCAAAGCTCCCAAAATAACCTATCAATAAAAGCATAGTTGGTTTAGTGACATGCATGGTTACCTAATTTTTCTCTTTAGAAATTTTATATGTACATGCATTTATCCTTCAACAAATTTATCATGGTTGTAGTTGTTATACTATTTGGTTCTATATTTTTATATGTATTACAACACTAGTTGAGGAAGATACACTTCCTAAATTATTCTTTAAACATGTCATGTTAGAACTTCTTCTATAAATTTTATTATGGGAGGTTCAAGAAGTTTAAACTTGGATCATATTGATGGGAAATATTTCTAACCTTTGCTCCAATTTTTAGATGTTGTGTTGCGAAATTTTAGGTAATATGATCAGAGGAAGTTGAGCTTCCTAAATGCATCTTTAAATAGGTCATGTTGAAATTTAAGATATAACTTTCCTTTTGAGAGGTTCCAAAAGCTTAAACTTGGACCATAGTGAGAGGAAATACCTTTGATATTTTGGTCCAAATTTTATATCTTGGGTGACAATATTTTAGGAGATATGATAAGATGAAGTCGAGCTTCTTAGATTCTCTTAAAATCATGGATAAAAATGGTCATGTTAGAATTTAAGCTAGAACTTTTCTTCTAGGATGTTCCAAAAGCTGAAACTTTGATCATACTGAGGGAAAATATTGATTATCCTCTATTCTTACTTGAAAATATTGGGTCATAATATTTTAGGTGATATGATCAAAGGAAGTTGAGCTTCTTAGATGTTCTTAAGATCATGCATCAAACATGTCATGTTAGAATTGTTTCTATAAATTTTCCTATGGGAGGTTCCAAAGGCTGAAACTTGGGCCATTGTGAGGGGAAATATCATTGATAAGTTGATTCAATTTTCAAAACTTAGACTGCTATAATTTAGGAGATATTCCCTGAAGAAGTTATTGTATTCATTTGCATGTAAAGTGTTTGAAGAAATGCCTAAATGGTTTAATGATTCATTGCATACAAACTATTTGATGAAATTCCTCAATGAAAATGTTGTTTTGTGGATGGGTATAATATCATTGTATGTTAGAATTGTGGTATGATAACATTGTTGTAGTTGATCTATGTCTATTTGCATGCAAAACATTTGAAGAAATGTGTTAAAAGTGTTTTATTACAATTTGGCTACAAATAATTTGATAAAGTACATTAAAGATAGAAATAAAAAATTGCATGACTTAGTGGTATATTTCAATTTGTATGTGACAAGCAGAATCAAAGCAATGTTTCCTTTTTGATTTCATACAAAATGCTTGACAAACTATCTAGAAGAAAAATACTAGTTAATTGGTTGTATACAAAGTATTTGAAGAAAGGTTTACATGTAAAGTGTTTGACAAAATGTGTGAGAGATGAAAATCAAGTTTTTTCAAGTGTGGTTACGATAAATTTAGTAGGGGTATGTGATAAATGGTATCATAGCTTATTTTCAAGCTAGTAAAAAGAATAAAAAGAAAATTTTGGGTACCCAGTTACTTTTGTAAGTTGTTGAGGGAATTGGGTATGTGGAAAAGTGGTATTAGAGCTAATTGTTAAGCTCATGAAGAAGAATAAAATTGATACCTCGTATCCTTAATCGAGCATTAATACATTGAGTATGTTACAAATACATGAACTATTCAAGAATAGCCAGAAACAAAAACATGACGCATGTAATAATAGAGTTCCAGTAATGGCCTTTTAGGGATTCTGAATATTACAATAGTGAGTATAGAAGTACCGGCCTCCTAGCTTTGGTCTGTAATGAAATCAATAAAAGATCAAAAGACCCGAACTGATATTGTAAAACTGAGAACCAAAATGTTGAAAATGGAAACCTCTTGTAAAGAGATTTTTAATAATTTATAGGTAAAGTATAGTAACTACCATTTGTGACTATTGAGCTTCTAAGCAAGACAATTACTTTTTGGTATGTGTTATATTCTTTCCATGACTAGCTTTAGGCTAAGGGGAAGACCCAAGGATGGGGGGAGGACCCAAGGATGGTGGGCGGACCTACCCATGGTTTTGCACATGGTTTTCACACATGGTTATAGGCATGATGGTTCTTTCCCGTGGTATTTTGTAGATCTAGTCAAGGAAACTAAATTTATGTTCTAATCTTGGGTTAAGGGATTGGGGTTTATGAATTCTTCAACATGTATATATATGTAATGTAACATTAAAAGGAATATAATGAAATAACAATTTGGTCTTCCCGATTTTGGGATACAGGTGTTAAGCGGACAAAATATCATCTTATAGATAAGGCAAAGTCTCCCTAGACTCAATGACTGAATCTAGCAACAAACAAACAAACTAGTAAATCTTTCCATAGATTCATTTCTAATGATTCATAAGCAAGAATAATGGGATATGAAATCCATACCTTTCAAAATAAATTCTTGATGAAGATCCTTGCTATGGTTTGGTTCAGCTTCCAAATGCTCAAAATTCAAACCTGCAAACATAATAAAAAATAAAGGAGCAAAGGCATATGATATATCAATGATTCAATACAACCTATAATAGTGATGAAGGAGACCAGTACCTAATATCATAGCCAATGGAAAATGAAATTAAATATATAATATATCATATCTAATGGACATTATAGTGAGAAATAAATAATATTTTGTGTTATAATTGAATGAAAAGGAGAGATAAAACCTAGCCTTGATGTTTCATACCTACTTCTAATAGTCTCCAATCCTCCCTTTAATGACAATATTTCAGCCTCAAATTGACAACATAAGTTTAAATCAAAATTCAACCCCTGCCCCTCTATTTTGTGCTAAATTTATAGGCCAAGAGGAGGAGGTTTGCGATCCTCTTCCTAAGAATTAGATCCATAAAGATATAGATTAGGGTTCCATAATGAGAGGAAATATATTCATGAATCATGGGATGAGGCCTAAATAGGTAGGGGCTCGATTCCTTCTTGTTGGTATAATATTCCCCAACAAGGCTTCTAGAAATTGTTTTTTATTTATACCTACATTAAAAGCATGTCACACTTTTTAATGGAAGAAAGAAAGTAGGATTGCACTTTATATAATGTTCATAAATGTGTTTGCATAGGTAATTGCTAGAAAAATTGTGGCAATGCTTGAAATTAAGTTTTTAATCATTGTAATCCAGGATTATTTTTGTTTTTAGAATGATTTTACTTCCAATCTTGTAGGGGATTTATTCGAAGAGTTCATCAGATAGTGAGAGATTCATATTTTCAATCATTTTCCTAATGGTGAAAAAATGACGTGTAATAGATTGCCCCCTAAAATGAAAAGTCAGAAAAGGTGTTTGAGGGCTAAAGCGATTTATCATGAAATGTTTTGTCTTAGAAACCAACTGGTTGGGAACCTGAAACAAAAAATCAAGGATTACGATACAATATCTTCATATAATCATCACTGAGGTAGGAATTCCCATACTCATAGTACAATTATCTCAAAGAAAAAATATGGAAATGTATAGAGATCCATGTGAATAATATACTTAGTATGGATGCAACCATTAAATATGGATCTATATTTAGAATCATGAATATTTAAGAACTCCACACATCGTGGATGGATGAAACTAGATCCAAGGTCTTGGTATTTATCTCTATCGATCCATAGTACGAATCTAACCATGCATGTGAATGTCTTTAAGTTCAACATATTAGAAACCACCTGATTACCAGCCAATGATGTGAACCATTAACAGGTGCAAGAAAAACCACAAATAATGACAATGATTCTCATGGTACTCCGGTACAATCTACGAGGTGTGAATAAATGTCTTGAAGTTGAATGCCCATAGAATCATTTGATTGAAGGTGAATAATAAAAACCTACCATTGAAAGAAAGAAACATACCATTGAGGCATGCAAACTCCAAGGTACTAAAGGAGGTTTCTAGATCAATATCCTAGATAATGAGGTGGAGTTGATAGGAAGTGATCTATCACAGGAGGGCCTATGACACAAAAATCATGTCAATTTTTGAAGAACAAATTTGTAGTGATTTAGGAATGACTCAAGGATGGATGACATGATTGAAGGCTATGATTTGCAAAGTAATTTTGAATGAGGTTGGACTTCTCTTGAACATATTGTTGACATGACATTCGACTTGGAGACATTTGACTCAAAAAATAAGATCAAGAACCATTCTAAAGAATTTCAATGAGGTATGATTAGATGATAGGTAAATGGATTTCCAAACTTGGACACAAAAGTGATAGAGTGTCATGTTTAAGAGTGACATACTACCTTTTCACAATACAAACATCTTTTTTTCCATTTCTCCCCACCATTATTGGCAAGTACCTCTTTATTTCTATGCAAGCTTGAGGAGGATAACATATGCTTTTCATGTAAGCTCATCCTTCAAATGAGTCCTTTAGATTATTTTTAACAAAAACCTAGGAAGGAGTGGTTTGGTATCATCATGATTGACGAGTCCTCTCTTGTTTAATTTTTATGAGTCCAATATAGGTGTAACTCGACTTCTTTTCATATTTTAAGAGTTTAAAAAGAGACAAAAATAAAACTCATGCAACACTTTCAATGTAAAGTTTTAATGAGCTGATAGAAAGGGAAGCTCAATGTTTTTCATGTTTAGGGAGTCAGGAGAAATAGTTAAGTAAACTCTAAAATGTCCTTTTTCATAAATTTAGACTCTCAAGCCCATAAAAGGGTAAAATAATGCAGGAGATAAATCTTTTAGCCATGATAAACTAAAGTATACCTTTTTCGTAACTAGTCTACTTGGTCTGTAAAAGGGGTAAATATATACCAGGTATATGTTCTTCCATTCACTTTTACGAGTTTGAATGAAACAAGTGTACTCGGCAATCTTTTCATGTTTCAAGAGTCAGAAAAGAGCTTAAAGATGACTCCAATATTTCACTTTTTCATAAGTTTAAAGAGTCTGAAAAAGTGATAAATGCATACCCATCGCAAAAATTATTGGTTTTAAAAAAATGTCTATAATCTGCATACCCAATCTCAAAATCATAATAAATGGTCAAAAATAGTGAAAAACATTTTAAAATATTTTACTTTTTCAAGGTATAGGAAAAAACATTATTTTAATAAGCCTAAATTGCTCATAAAAGTCAAAAAGTAAATAAACTTTTACCATTTGTTTTTTACCATTTCAGAGCACTTGAGTATGAATTTTCTCCCAAATCGAGTGGACCATTTTGAGTACCATATTCTCCAAGTAAAAGATGTTTTCTTGCCCTTGACATTCAAATTTTTTATTTTGCATTTTGATGGGGTTTTTTAAGGTTTTTGAGTATTTTTAAAATTTCGGGTGTGCTCACGGGGTGTCACACTTCTCATGTATCGGGAGGTGCACAAGCCTAGATCTCCCAATACTAGACGAGTGTGGCTTTCATACTTTTCCTTAAGAAAAAGTGTACAAAATCACTTTGTTTCTTAATGAAAAGTGCACAAAGTGGTGAAGGCATCCAAAAATTATTAAAATGCTCAAAATTTCCACCCAATCTCTTGATGCTCATTATCTAACACATTTTCCTCATTAATTACATAATTTTTTATTGCCAGAATGGAATGGAGAGAAAGAGAACACAAATCCGGTTATTTTTGAGGCAATTAATGATCCAGAAATAATGTAAGCACTCTGAAATTGTGGTTTGGCAGAAATTTTCTTGATTCTGAGCATGAGGGCCTAAATAGATTCGTTGACATGGTTAGTGAGAGCTTGGAATTACTAGGAAAAGTACATTCAGATTGGTGATCATGAATTGACCATTGATTTCAAGGATATTTATTTTCTAACAAGGCTCTCATGCTAAGGAATCAATATTTTGCTATTCATCTCTAGGGCAAGCGGTGAACCAACAAATTATTACCTAAGAAATGATTGTGTATGTGGATCCAAATTAAGTAGTGGAAGAATTGAAATTAATGACATAAGATAACTTCCAATGAGGACTATTTCATTTACCATTTCTTAATTATGTAGAAGCGCAATGCTTCACCTAGATACAAAAGCACAAATGCAAATTTCATTAGAGTACATGTAGCCTACCGTATTCAATTGGTGCGAATGGGTTCTTGCCAATTTAGAAGGACAACTCACTAGGGAAAATACATGATGGTTGGAGAAATTTGGATATCGTATGATTGTAGTATCATTTTTCCTGAAAAGGATTCCCATACTATGCCCATAAGTTTCCATGGAGATGGTGGGTCCAAAATATCCTTGTATGCTACAATGGGTTTCGTTGATGGCTCGCCATGGAGGTGGTGGCCTAGTGATTATATTTAATCACTCATTTCTTAGATGGTTGGGCCATTATCTCCTCCTGCTTGAGGATTACCCATAAACATGTACAAATTTTAGAAGTGATCTAGATATCCCTCTTCCTAAAGGAATGCAATAGGGAGAGCTAGGTAAAAATCTCACTTTGGTTATTTTTATCTTTTTCAATATTTTTTATGTTTTTAAATTTGAGCCAATACTTAACTATATAAATATTATGATAGGGGACCATTCAAACCAACATCGATATTACAAGCAACTAGGCATGGTGTACGACCAATTCCTATTGAGCAGGATCCTATTGCAATGGAGACTTTAACTAAGATGGAGAGGAGCCTAGAAAGGTTGACTTTGTATATACCAAACATTGGGATTCATGACCTTTCTCCTCATTATTAGAGACATACAACAGGTGTACCTGGGTGGATTGGATGTCTTTTATGACGAGTAGCTATTGCTATCATCTACTATCACGAGCTCCATGCTTAGTTTCTAGGCATAGAGCTAGATTTGTCTTTTTGGACTTATCAACATATATTTTTATAATAAAGGCAACAAACCTCATATGTATTGGAATTAATGTTTGTAAAAACCATTTTTTTTTACATACATTATAATCTATGGAGACTACTTCTATTTTCTCATATTAATTTGTACAATGTTTGAATGATTATTTTTTCTTTTTAGAAATGTTGCAAATGTCAATTTAACACATAAATTTCCAATGCATCACTTAATGTGTTTAAATTTTTTGGAATGTGCTAGTATTCAATGAAATCAAATTCTCTTTCCAAGAGATAGGATCGTAGAAACATAGTTAACATCAAAGAACTTCTAACTGAATAAACCTTAATTTTGTGTAATACTATGAGTTGAGAATCTAATTTGATGATTAAATGGTGAATATAAAATGAAATGGAATCAGATAACAGTTCAATAATGAAATTGTATTCTATAATTTTGTTTGTTGTGCGACTAAGGCATAGCCCATGCAGACTCACTAATTCATTGATGGGTAAATAGATGACCCAAGCGATAGAAGAAATATTTTGAGTACTATGACTAGCACCATCAACATAACCAATGTAAGTTTGAGGGAGCATCGACATATGCAAATCAAGTGTAACACAAGATAAGTAGGAGAAATAGAAGGAGTTTGTAAAAAATAAATAAAATTGCCACACATGTAAAATATGATACAACAATATACAATGTACTCATGCAGTATCCTAAGCATAGTAATTTTTCAAGTAAAGCCAATTTCTAGGCTTAGACAAAGGAATCTCGTCATAGTCAACTAGCTCATAAGCACCTTTTGAAAGTGCATGTTTTACAATATAGGGACCATGCCACATAGGTTTGAACTTTCCATATCCTAGTTTGTGATGCTCTTAGTTGTAAACCAAGACCAAGTCACCTTCTAAATACACACGAGGATTTACATTTTGGTAAAAATGTGCCTTAATGTGCCTTTTATGAGCCTCACTAGCCAATGCAGCATCGTGGGGAGTTTCATATAGATGTGCCAAGTATACAAAACATTCCTCCTCTAAAGAAGTAGTAGGAAGTAGTTCAATTACTAGATTTAGTGATGAAATTTCGCATTCAATAGGAAAGATTTTTTCCAAACTGTAAACTAACTAAAAGGGTGTAAATCTAGTTCCATATTTTGTTGAGGTTTGATTTGCAAAAAATGCCAAGAAAATCATTAGATTCCAAGTTCATTTATGGATCCCTATCATTCATTGAATCATAGTGGTCAAAAATTTGTTTATGGCTTCTACCTAGCCATTAACCTTTGGGTAATAGGGAGTCGAGCTATCATAATGTAAGACCAACTTCACGCTAAGTTCGGTCATCATAAAGTTTAGAAAATGGCTACCATGGTCAGTGTTAATGGATTGTGGGACACTAAACTAAGCAATCACATGATTGAATAAAAAAAGAGTAGCAGTTTCACCATCATCTAGACTAAATGTAGGCATCTCCTTGATCCATTTCGTAAAATAATCCACAACTAGGATAATAAAGCCACTCCCCCTGGTTGAGTGAGGGTTACAGTTAATTAAATCAATGCCCCATTTCGCAAAGGGACCGATAATGATTATTGGGTGAAGAGGAGAAGGAAGTGCACACATTTTTTGATGGTATATTTTATAGTTATGACATTTATGGACCAAAACAATGCAAGCTTTGAAGACAGAAGGCTAGAATTATCCAGCGAACAAAATTGTTTGAGTAGTGGTTAACCTTGACATATGACTACCACATGCTCTAGAGTGACAATCATTCACAACTTTCTCTGCTTTTTCATGTGTTAAACAATGTCATAAAATTGAATCGGCACCACGACAATTAAGTGTATCACCAACAATAATGTATTGTTGTGATTGGTATTGAATGCAATGATGGTCAGTTCAAGGTAAGTCTGGCTGAAAAGTTTCAGTTTGGAGATAAACAATAATATATCCATACTAATGATCTAGCATACTGATAAGAAAGATAGATTCATATGGAAGAGAATCCTATGCCACCATTTCTGTCTCAGAATAGGGAAAGTCACAAATAAGCTCAACAAACACTAGTGATTTCTTTGACTTAGATTTAACAAATTCTAAATCAAATTCCTGTAGGATAACAATCCATTTGGAATATTTTTCCCCGAGAAATTGTTTGGTAAGAATATAAACCATTGGATTACAATATGAAACCACTATTTTTCTGTGAAATAAAATAAAATGATGAAATATTTGGAAAAATTGTACAACTGCCAGGGCCAATTTCTCCACATGTGCATATTTTATTTCAGAATTGGTAAGATTCCTAATCAAATAGTAAACAACATGTTCATTGCTTAATTCATCCTCTTGGACTAATACCATACCAATGGTAATGTTTGATGCAGCTAACTACAAAAAATAATCTTGGTGATAATCAGGTGGATGTAATAAAGGTGTGTGAGTCAACACATGTTTAAGTGGATAAAAATATTTTTGAGGAGTTTCATCCCAAATGAAAGGGATTCCCTTTTTCAAAATCTATGTGAAACCTTTAGTTAGCTTTGCATAATTTGAAACAAATCGGTGTAAAATTTTTTCCTTCCCCTGCAAACTTTGGAGATGGCGTAAATTGGAAGCAGGAGGAAAAATTAAAATAGCCTCTACCTTGAGGGAGTTAACACAAATTCTTCTTTAGACACAAAAAATCCCAGTAAATGACTATATGTGACACAAAAAACACATATATGTTGGTTTAAGCATATATTATAATTCCAACATCGAAGAAAAATCACTCATAGATGCATTGGATGATCTTGACGTTTTAACGAATGTGCTGGAAGATCATCTAAGTACGAATGTATAATATGCTTAACGTCATGAAAGGCATAAGACATATCCAATTGAAAAGTGGCAGCAAATTTCTAAATAGCCCAAGTGGAATCTTTTGATAGGAGAAAATTCCCCATGGAAAAAAGAATGTGGTTTTATGTTGATCTATAGGGAGTATGTTAATTTGAGTGTAACCAGAAAATTAGTCCATAAAATAAAAGATTTCATTATTGGCACAATCATCAATTATTTGGTCAATATAAGGAGCACGATAGATATCTTTAGGACAAGATTTTTTTTATATCTCTATAATCGAAGCATACTCTTATTGCCCCATGCTTCTTGTTAATAGGAATGATGTTAGAAACCCGATTAGTCAAGGAAACAAGATAGATAAACCGACCTTAAGAAGTTTTTCAAATTCAACCTTGATAGTGACAAATTTCCTAGGATGCACCAGACATAATCTCTGTCTGATAGGCTTAGCATCTTGGTAGGTCTTGTTTTCATGAATTACAATAATTGGGTGGATTTCAGACATTTTTTCATAAGACCATGCAAAATTATCATGAAATTCTTTGAATAGGGCCTTATAAGTATGAATTTCATCAAGTGAGCCAAAGGTATGTATATGAATGCTCTTTGAATTCTAGGTTTCACTGAGATATTAAGTAGAATTATTGTAGATAGATTCCCTAAATTCTTTTCATATTCAAATTAAAAAATCAATATAGGTAACTTAGAGTCATCTACAACATCTGGTGAAAACATTGCAAAAAAGTTGTTCTCAATATTTTTGAGGCTAGGAAGAAAAGAGGAACGATGATGATAATCATCCCAAGTAATTTCCTCTAAACTCATAACTTCCATTATACTCTCGTCTTTTGGAAACATGTGTAGAAATTCCCACTGTAGATCAACAGATTATGCAATAGACTAAAGCAAAATACATGATCTACTTCTACATCAAACTTTGTGGAAGCTTAATCAAATTGATCAAGATCAATGAGAACACATATAATTGAGAATGAGAAATCAATCACACATAACATAGAAGAAATAACCCAGGGAAAGCCTTAGCCTAAAACTCCAATCTCTATATTGTCATACAAGTGGAAATATGTTCGAGTTACAAAAAGAATCAGCTCACAAACTATCTTGCTCTCTCTGCAATCAAACAATACATCTCACAGATTGAATAGGCACAGTATATGTCCTCCTCAACCCCTCCAAGCCTCTTATTTCCTTGCACAGTTTTTCTTAGGGTCTAGTGATGCCACATGTGTGAATTGGCCTCATCACACTCACAAAACTTGAAGAAGTAATTACACAATCCTCAAGGAAAGAATTCCTTCTGCATGCCAAAGATATTCACAATGGAATATTCTAGCAAATGATAGTACACTGTCCCTCCATCTGATCTCAACTGGGTCTCTTTCTGAACTAACATGCATGAGTTATTTATGAGAGAATATTCAGTTATTTGAAGTGTAGCATTTACATGCATGCATGCATTAACTAACTGAACTCACAATTAATTCAACAAACTATTTGAATTAATCTAACTGGACTTGGCCCAATTAACTGAGCCAACTAATTACAACTCAATATTATAACTCATCCTTATCTCTTTAACTAATGGATAAATTCCTCAATCAATGGAGAAACTATTGCATATCCCCACATAGACTTCATGTTTGATTTTCTACAAGTAATTAACTCATGGTGAATTAATTAATTATTCTACAAACAACTGCTAAGATCAAATTCAAATTTTTACTTCTCTATTTTAGTTCAGGGACTAACTAAAACAGGAAGGTATCCCGAAATGCTATTTATAGCAGTACTAAATTTAGAACTTCTATATTTAGCATTTCTTGTTGCTATTTTCAAAAATCCCTCTCAACAAGAAAATGGATTATTAGTAACCCCAATCTCGTCTTTGTGGAACTCGAACTTGCATTTTGACAATGCCTTCGTCAAACTATATGCATCCTATTCCTTGGTTAAAACATACAGCAACAACATGATCCTCTTGACCACACATTCTCGAAGATGGTGATACCATATATCAATGTGTTTGGACCTCCCATGAAAAATTGGATTCTCAGAGAGTTTGATACAACTGTGATTATCACAGTAGATCACAGTTGGATCCATCCACTGATCAAACAATCCTACTAGAATCTTCCACATCCAAATGGCCTCACATGCAGCCTAACTAGCAGCCATGTATTCAGTCTCTGCTAAGCTAAGTGCAACTAACCTCTATTTCCTGCTGTTCTAGGAAACTGTAGTTGAACCAACGTTGAAGATTCCTCCAGAAGTGCTCTTTTGGTCTGATGGACTCCCTGTCCAATCTGCATCTGTGAAGCCTTGAAGCTTCACTCCCTCTATCCATCTGTACCACAATCCAAACTGAGATGTGCCTCTGAGGTATCTTAGCACATGTTTCTCTGCCTTCCAAAAATAGCTTGGTAGGCTGAACCATAGCTTGACTCAAATAGTTCACCGCAAAGCATAAGTTGGTTCGTGTGTTCACCAGATACATAAGTGAACCCACTAGATATCGATAAACAATAACAGCTACTACCTCACCTAAAGTAGCATCCTCATTCCTCCAGTTCCTAGCTAGAGGAGTTTGCATGGGCTTTAACTTCATGTGAAATCACCTGAGTATTTCATTGGCATACTTGCCTTGAGACACAAATACTTCACCATATTTCTTCCACACCTCCATGCCTAGAAAGGAGTGCATAAGACCCATGTATTTCATTTCAAACTCTCTTGCAAGGTCCTCCTTGCAAGACTGTATCATCTAATCATCACTTGTCAAAATCAGATCATCGACATAAAGAACAATGATCAATGGTTTACCTTCTACCATGATGTGGTAAAGGTTCGCATTTGCTTCACTCTTGGTGAAGCCCAACCCAGTGAAATAGCTATCAATCCTGGTGTACCAAGCATGGGGTGCTTGCTTCAGCCCATACAAAGCCCTCTCGAGTCAACATACATGTGACTCACGATCAAAGGTCTTGAAACACTCTGGCTTCTCAATGCACACCTCCTCCTCAATGTTCCCATTGAGGAACGTTGTCTTCACGTCCATCTAATGGATCTTCCACCCCATCTAAGCTGATAGTGCCAACATCGACCTAATCGATGAGTATCTTGCTGTGGGAGAAAATTCTCATCGTATTTGATCCCGTCGACCTTTGAGAAACCCTGGGCAACAAACCTTGCCTTATGTTTCTCAACATTGCCATCAGCTACCTGCTTTACCTTGTAAAGCCATCTGGAACTCACCACTGACTTATCATGAGGTCTTGGGACAACATCCCACACACTTTTTTGAATGATACAGTCATACTCCTCTACCATTTCATCAACCCAGACTGGTTGATGCACTGCCTCCTCGAATGAAGAAGGTTCCGTATCTACACACTCCCCAAACAAGGCCATGTACCCAGTACACCACTAGGGCGACCTCCTTTTTCTGCACTGAGAAGATGGTTGTCCAACATTCTCCCGTGCATCCAGCATCAACCTGTCATCTTCCCTTGAGAATTTCCACCCATCTCTGGAAATTTCAGCATGAGTGGATGTCTCCACTCTCAGATCCTCTACATGCAGCTACTCCACATCAATCTGAAGCTCCTCCTCCTTAGGAACTAAAATTTCCTCCTCTACATGCAACTTGAGCTCCCTCTCAAGTGATAATCACATGGATTTCTACTCATCGAACTTCAAATCCTTGCATACCATAGTCCTCTGACTGGTAGGCAGGTACACCCAATATTTGTGGGGTGTATCCGTGTACCCCACAGGTATTCCCAACTCAGTTGTTGGGTCTATCTTCTTCCTGGCATCTTTGGTCACATGATAGTAAACTAATGATCCAAAGATTCAGAAGTGACTTACATCAGGTCGCTTCCTTGAAAAGGCCTTCATAGGTGTCTTCATCCACAGTATATGGTGCGGGCATTTGTTCTGCAAGTATACTGTTGTATTGTATGCCTCAGCCCACAAATGCAGTGGTAGTCTTTGGTCATGCAACATCACTCAATATACTCCCACAATTGATCTATTCTTCCTTTCGACCACCCCATTCTACTGTGGGTTATGGGGTGCTATCAATTCTAGTTTAATTCCTTCTGCAGTGCAGAAGTCTTTAAACTGTTGGGAGACATACTCTCCACCATTGTCGCTATGTAAGGATTTTATTTTCTTTCCAGATTCTTTCTCTTCCAAGGATTTAAACTAAAAAAAACTCAAGAAGGTCTGATCCTTCTTTTGCATAAAGTAGATCTAGCATCTACGAGAAAAATCATCAATAAAAATAACATAGTACCTTTGTTTAATGGTGGAGGCTATAGAGAAAGGTCCACAAAAATCCGAGTGAACTTGCTCCAGGATTTCTCCAGCTCTACTGTCTCAATCTAGAAAGGAATATTTCGCATACTTACCTAAGGTACAACCTTTGCATGTATTCAAATGCTCAATTTTTTGTTATAGCTCCAAATCTCACCAGTATGGTTTGTGATGCTTCAGCCATGGCCTAGGGCAACCCCTCCTTCCAGACCTGGTCATATATCTAAAAAACAGTGTTTTATTCCCTGTACGCGACATTGCCCTCAGTTAAACGCGTGTATACGCGGGTTCTACATAGCTAACCCGCGTATATGTATTAAAACACTTAAAAAATATAAAAATTCCTTATTTTCGGGCGGAGATCGCGGGTTTCACCTGCTAATCACCTGTTAGTGCCCGTGGCCTCAACTGTCCCCAACCAATTCCTAACTAAAAAACTACTTTGGAGTTGGTATAAAAAGACATCAAGGGGAAGGCCTAAGGAGGAGAAATCATTGAGCAAAGTTATTATACTGATTTTTTATCCCCCTGATCAGGTCTGAAGACCTTTGTGCCTTCTACACTTCCCCCATCTTGTATATGAAACCCTTGTTTCCTTTGTGTTTGGATGTTCATTCTTTCCCATCACATCTTGGAGAGAGTAATGGAAGGTGACCTACTAGTGGCTTGAGGCGGGACGGATCCAGAAGGAGGCTGAGCTTGGAGCCTGCAGAAGCAGATTCAGGTGATATTGCTCTTTTCCATATTGTTTATTTATCTAATAAAGAAACACGTCTTGTTCCCGAAACGCTTCTTTCTTTGTGTTAATGATATTTATATGTGAAGTTCATACTTGAATAGATGTTTATAAGTTTGTAACTAACTCATCTTTCATATAACATAAAGATCATTTTTTATGTAAAATCTTGTCCATATACTGTTGTAGTTTGTGGATTTGTGGTTTTTACAGGACCAAGGAGCGGAAGGGACGTGAAGAA
>APFE030205444.1:0-167056 GCA_000404065.3 Pinus taeda | reverse complement strand
ACATGTTTTCCAGTGACTTTCTCTCTCTTTGAAGTTTTGACATGAAGAGCAGAGGTATGGGGCTTGACAAAGAGGACAATGTGGCTATTGATGAGGCCACATAAACTGCAGATAGTCAAGGTGACAAAATTCAGTGTAACAAGGATCACTATACTAAAGATTTCCCAAGGCATTTGGAGGTTAGTTGTTTGTTAAAAGGTTCCCTTGGGACTCCTGTTGTGCTTAAAGAGCCTTTTCCCTCACAGTAGACTCAAATGGTGGTTGATCCATCTCAATCCTCTTCCCCATTTGGCTCTCAAGTTTTTATGGCTGGGAAAATTCCCATCCATATCAGTACACGGTCAAAAGAGTATCCTTCGCCTATCGGGAAGGAAACTGAGGTTCCCTCTAGTGCTCCTCTGTCTAGTTCGGGTCCGCTCCATATCGAGCAACCTAGTGCTAAGTCAGCCATTCGACCTCCTCCCAAAGGAGGGCTCTAGAATTCTTCTTACAACCCTAATGCTCGTGTTGCTCAGCATTATAGCATCGTTGAGGACTTAGCCCAAGCTCCTTCGGCTATGTCCGTGTTAGAGGTCCTCCAGAGCTATCCCTCTTAGAGGAAGTCATTTCTATCGACCATCAGTGGCATTGACCTAGCTGACTCGAATTTGATCACTTTTGACCTTGAAAATAATGTACTAAGACTACCTCACCAAATAGCCTTCCTTATTCAAGTTATCATCAATTCTAAGAATATTCAGCATACTCTTATTGATGAAGGCGCTTCTACTTGCATCATGTTTGTTGCTTGTTGGAAGGCTATCAGTTCTCCAACCATGAGTCAGTATCCCAATACCTTGGAAGTCTTAGATGGGAGAGATTCCATCCTTATGGTATACTCCCACGTCTTCCTATTACTCTAGAAGGGAAAGACAGTCGAAGTTGAGGTCGAAGTTGTTGATGCCAATTTGACTTACAACCTCCTTTTACGACGAAGCTAGACCTATGCCATGTGAGTTGTGGCTTCATCTCTATTTCACGTCCTTTGTTTTCCCCATCAAGGGAAGATTGTCATAGTAGACCAGTTGTCCTTCTTCACTTCCTCTTCTTCTGATGGCAACGTGCCTTTCGTGGAGCATACCTCCATTTTGTATTAGAGTGTGTGTGCTAGACTTTTTAAAGATCTTGCCCTCATGGGAATTTTTTCACTCCCACCTCCAAACATCGCTCTTGTCAATATGATTTCTATTTGTTTTGATCCGTGGGTTCTTCCTCCCACTGATCAAATAGAATCTTGGCGTGATGTCATGCTGTTGAGTCCTGCCGAGCTCAACTACATCGAAATTGTTTTTGCATCCGCTTCATTTTCTGAACCTACTCCTTCGAGTAGCGCTCTAGACTCGTACATCCAATCCAATTGGCTTGGCGATGGCACTTCTTCAGATCCCTTACAAGAAGTCTTTCCTTTGGATGAAGCGATTATTGAGACTATGTCTTCTAAGGAACCCCCTTGGTCTGATCATCACCATCGTTCCACGTTTCTCCCTACCCATCGGGCTATGCTTACTTGTCTTCAGTAGTTTGCTTCTTGTGTCTCCTCCCAACCCCTTTAGACACCTATTCAAATCTATGAATTTTTTTCTGAGGGAAATATGGGGAACATTACGTAATATCAACCTATCAACATCTCTATTGATCTAGGGGTTATCGAGCACATCCACGTTCGAGTAACCTGTACTCCAGAGGAGATTTATCTTTATACTGATCTTTTTCGAGAATTTCATGATGTTTTTTCTTGATCGTATGAGATGCCTAGCATCGATCCTAGCATCGTGGTTCATGAAATACCTACATATCCAGGTGCTAAACCTATTCGACAATGTTTACGCCCCATGCACCCCTGAAAGGTTGCAGCTATCAAAGCAAAAGTTGAAAAGCTTCTTAAAGTTGGTTTTATTTACCCTATCCCGCTTACCGATTAGGTTTCTAATATTTTCCCTGTGACCAAGTAACATGGCACTATTAGGGTATGTGTTGATTATCACAACATTAATCATGCCTGCCCCAAAGATAATTTCCCCACACATTTCATTGACCAACTCATTGATGAGTGTGCTGGGAGCGATATTTATCCATTTATGGATGGCTTCTCTAGTTACAACTAGATCAATATATGTCCCACAGATCAACATAAGACTACCTTTATCTATCCATGGGGTACTTTCGCCTATAAGAAACTCCCTTTCGGTTTAAAAAATGTTGGTGTTACCTTCGAACGTGCAATGTCTTACGCATTCCATGATATTTGGCACATTGTACAACCTTACTTGGATGACCTACCGGCTCATTCAACAAAGCACCCGGACCATCCAAAACACCTTCGTGAAATCTTTCTTCACTATCGACACTATCTTATTCGCCTTAATCCATATAAATGTGTCTTCTGCGTTGAATCCGGTAGACTTCTTGGGCATCTACTTAAAGTCAAAGCCATCTTGAATCTTCCTCCCCTTGCTTCTTTGCAGCAATTACAGAGTTTGCAGGGTAAAGCAAATTTTTTACACTGTTTTATTCCAAAATATGTTGAAGTAGCTAAAGGCTATACACGATTATTAAAATGGGATACCCCTTTTGTCTGGGATACCATTGCACAAGAGTCATTCGAGCAGCTCAAGGTGCTCATTGTTTCTGCTCCGTTGTTATGCCCGCCTAATTATCACCGTGACTATACTCTTTATTTAGCCGCCGCCGATAGCACTATCGTCATGGTTCTGGTCCAAGAGGACGATGATGGTACTGAGCACATTGTCTACTATCTCAACCACAATCTACTCGATATGGAAACTCGATATGCCTATGTCGAGAAGTTGGCCTTGGCTGTCGTTCATGCTATCCAACATTTCCGTCACTATATATTGTTGCGCACCACGATGGTGATTTTCGATTGCAACCCATTGACGTACATCTTGTCACGTCAGTTACTGGGGGCAAATACTCAAAATGGATTGTCATCCTTCAATAGTTTGAATTGGAGTTCACTATAGTCAAGTCTAAGAAATCCCACGTTTTTGCTGAGTTGCTCTGCTCCCTACCATCTGCAACTATGCTCTCTCGATCAAAGGACCATATTCCGGATGATTCTCTATTTTTTATTAGCACACCCGATCCATGGTACGAGGATATTATTGTATACCTTCATACATCCTCCTTTCACTCTAATTTATCTAAGGATGCTCGGCGATGTATTCGCCATCATTCTCAACCCTATCGCATTATCGGGGACACCCTGTACCGAGTTGGCGCTGACTTTGTTCTCTACTATTGCTTGACATTTGAGGAAGCCAAACGAGTCTTGAATGACCGCCACTTCGATGCCTGTGGAGGTCATATGTCCGGGTATGACACTACTCGAAAGATCCTCCGTGTTGGTTATTTTTGGTCGTCTATTTTCAAGGATTACATTCTTGCTGTCCACTTTTGTCATGTGTGCCAAATCTACCAATGGAAGATGTGTGAGCCCCCTGCTCCTTTGCACCCTGTCATTATCGTCGGCCCTTTTTCCAAATGGGGCATTGATTATATGACCTATAAACCTCGCACGGTTGGGGGGAATGGGTATATCATCATTGCCATTGATTATTTCATGAAATGGGCCAAGGTGATGCCTACACCATCTAATGACAGTAAGATGACAACGCAATGTTTATTTAATCCTGTCATTTCACGTTTCGGAGTCCCTCAAGGCATTTTCACTGATCACGGTTCTCATTTCCATAATCATATGATGGCCGAGTTAACAACCCAGCTGAGCTTGTGGCATGATAATTCGACACCGTATTATCCTTAGGGCAATGGCCACGTAGAAGCTATCAACAAAGTTTTGGTCACAATGCTTCAACGCACCATTGGCATGCACAAGTCCAACTAGCATCTAATGTTGTTTTCTGCCTTATGGGCCTACTAAACTTCCACAAAATATGACACCAGATTCACCCTGTTCTAATTAGTTTATGGTATGGAGGCCACTCTTCCAATTGAGTGTGAAATCCCTTCACTTAAATTAGCCATTGAATTGCTCCTGAACACTACTCTGGTAGAAGAATGTCTTATTTACCTAGAACGTTTGGACGAGACCCGTAGATTAGCCTCTCTAGTCATAGAAGCACAGAAGAAGAGAGTGAAAACTCACTTCGACCAAATTGTTCATCCTCGTTCTTTTGTTGAAGGAGACCTAGTCCTACTCTATGATGAAGCAAATGATAAGCTAGGGGTAGGCAAATTCAAGCCTATGTGGCATGGGCCCTACATTGTGAAATGTGTTTTTCCAAAAGGGGCTTATGAGCCGATCGATTACGAAGGGAATCCTCTAGATAAGCCCTGAAATGGGCTTTATCTGAAGAAATAATATGCATGAATCTTGTGCATTTGATTTGTATATACATGTGTTTTTAGCATGTGTGTTTTCAGTGTGTGTTTTCTTGTATGGCTTGGTGTGTAGGCGTAATCGCCACTTATTGTGTTTTTTTACCTCTTATGTAAATGTCTGCTACACCTTACGTTGGTTTCATTGATGGTGCCTGCCGTAGTACCCGAAATCTTTCCTCTACGGTATGGGTGATCTACGATCCTCATGGTGACTTAGTAGACCTTCAGGACATTTGTCTGGGTTGCACCACAAACAATGTTGTTGAATACAGCGTTGTTATTGAGTTATTGACAAAGGCAGTTAACCTCGATATTCATGCATTGGTTATGAACCTGGATTCTCAACTTGTTGTCCACCAACTAAATGGGCATTATTCCATCAGAGATCATCAGATTTTAAGGTTGTATTTACGTGTTAAATTTTTGGAAAGAAATTTTGATTTTATTACATATCAACACATTCCAAGAAGATTAAACAGATTAACTGATGCATTAGCCAATCATGTATTAGACAGACATTTATGCAACACGTAATCAAACATTGTATAGAAGTATTTGAACACAATAATGAACCATAAGATAACATGTATATATATATATGCCATATGGCACACTGAGGCGCTAAAAAATAAGTCCATATGTCAAAAAATAGAGTTTGTGTACATCAGAGACACATGTCTCTCAAAAAATCAGCAAAAAGTAAAACCTAGGCATCTACTGTGATGGGTTATCCTCTCTGTAGCAAACCACTACTCGTGCGACTCGTCTCAAGTGTCTATCCACCCTAGGTATCACTCCTACTGTATGTATCTTATACTCTATGGGAACCTCTTCAATCCCCCTGTAATCTGGGATCCCCTCTATCAGGCCGTCAAGATTACAGGCTACCGTCTCCACCGAACTACCAATTGGGGGAACCAAGGCCAACTCCTGATGCCTTGTGGATCCCTCCATGCCTTCGAAGCTAGTCCCACAGGCCTCTCTAGTCCCACAACTGCAGGTAACATAAGATATATCATTAAGACATATGCATGATAAAATCCCAAAAAACATCATTAAAAACAAAATATAAAAATAATGTAATCAAGTGTTTTACATCCGTCATCCCACTACTCGCCAGTAGGAAGCATCATGTCATGATCCCCATAAAAATCCATACCTGCGTATGACCAATCCTTGACAAAGATCATCTGGCAATCTAGCCACTCTCGGAATAGTGTCCCCCATGACACTGGTCGACCACCACCCCTCGCAACATGACATGTGCCCAGCAAGTGATTCGGGTCTCGTGCGGTCTAGGTCTATCTAAGTCCATGTACTGTAATTGAAGTGACGACACTCCCTCCAGCATGAGCAGGATCAGAATAGACCCATAACCAAACTGCTTTGCCTCCCCGTGATGGCACTTGGTGAGTTACCTCTTCATGTTACTGGCCACTGCTTCAGCCTAGTTGTACATGGTTGGGTTAAGGCAATCAAGAGCCAACTGGAGATGGTTCTTTGTTACCTCGTGTTGGGCTTGAGAGCCCACTGCTCTCATCACCATAAATAAAACCGAGTGTAGAATCAAGTCTTCTACTATTGGGATCTATAATTTCCCGCTAGAGTTTGATTTGTGTGCCCCTGGGCACACCCGTGCTATCAACATGTCTAGTGATTCACCGTCGACTCGTTGGCCCTCTAAGATCAGCCTCTCAATGTGATGAGACAATCCAATCAGGAAATATATATTTGTAGTATTGAACTCAATGTCTTTGTCCCAGATGACAAACTTTCCATCTGTCGGGTTCGAAGCGTGAATTAGCAACTCTAACAAGTCAGGTTGGGCTCGAAGATGTGGAGTGAGGAATAATTTTAATAATCCACATTTCAGTAAAGCTCTTCAGCAACAAGGATCATTGAATGCTTGCTCATCATTGATATCGTGAGTTCTTTCTTGCCATACAAATGCCATGTTGCCCTGCATCAAAATAAAAATGAATTAGAACTCTTTTCATAAGTTTAAATCCATAAATTATAAAAAATTGCATCTTTACGGCGCCATCACGGTTATTTTCCAAATAACAGTGATGAATCAAGCTCAATAGTTCATTTTTCCCATGATCGTCACGAGAGTACATCTATCTCTCACGACGATCCCGATGGTGGTACGTGTTACCACGCTTGGTCGTCGCTAACCCGAGCGGATCTTCCGCGACGAATGAGAGGTGGACTCGGATTTGAAAATCCACCTAAAACCACCTATATAACACCAAATTGCATGGAAAAACTACTAAAATGTAGCGCAAGGAGGAATTTACTTACTTGGAAAAAGTTACAGGCAAAACTATGGACCGTTGATGCCAGAATTGACTTCAGAAGTCCGCCCAGGTTTATACTCCAAAATGCCAAAGGTAAAAATACACAATGTAAATGTAAAACATAGAGTTACCACACCCCCCTTTTATAGTGTTTTTTGAAAAAATTAGAAATTACACTTTAGGGTGTGGGTTTTTTCGTTTTTATTGGGTTTTTAATTAGGTTTTTTTGGGTTTTGACCTAATTTCCACATATATAATCTATTTATGTCGAATGGATCTTATGGTGTAATGTTTTGTGTAGAATAGAGTTGGCTGGCCTATATCATGATCCATATACACTTGGTCCGTATTTTCCACGAAGTCCTCTTTAAGCTCTTTTCCAAATTAAAAGACGAAAAGATCGCCGAGTTATTCCTTTTGACTTGTTAAATGAAATAAGAGGCGGTCCACTTTGAGCTCTTTTCTGACCGTATAAACGTGAAAATATTGTTGGAATTTTATCGTTTCAAGTTTGATATTGGTTACAAAATGATGTGTCTTTGATCGCTTTTCTAATCTTTCAGATCGAGGTCACTAATTACGAAAAGGACTCCTTGATCGTAATGGTCAAGCAGTTCTCTCAAGTATTATTTTATACTTTTTTGGACTCGAAGGACACAAATCTACGAAAAAGGATCCCCCTAGAGTTTTCTTTTCCATGTCTTTTTCAAACTCTCTAAACATGAAGAAGACTCTGAGTTTTACCTATGTCGGACTTGTTAAACCCTAACGACATTGGACTCGTAACCATGACGAGACTTGAGCTTCTCCTCCCTAGGGCTTGTTAAATTATTACTAGGTTGGATTCGACCGAAGGTCGAACTTATATTACAAGCATATGCTATCCCCTTCAAGCTTGTTTTCAAAAATAATTGGGGTACTCGCCAGCAATGATGGGGGAAAATTTGGAAGTCATCATTGGTTATCTGCGGTAGCTAGTCACTCTTGAACATCGACACTTTTGCTTCTTGTCAGGCTGGGATATTCACACATTGACATTTGTCCTTCCGTGGTTCTGGGTTGCCATTTTGCCTCATTCCATCTGATCTGTGTTGCCCCCATCAAGCCTCTGATCCCTTGGTACCAAAATGCTGCCACATTCCGAAGTCGTGTCACCGATATGTTCAAGAGTATAATCCTTCTACAGTTCACACCCTTACTTCCTCCTCTGATATTCTATTTCACCATCTACCACTTATTCCTTATCTCATGTCGTTGATGGGGGAAACATCATGGCCCTACTACGACAGATCGCCTCTTGTCGATGCCAGCTCATTATCCAGGAGATTGATCTAGAGATTCCCTTCGGTACCTTGGAACTTTAATGCCTCAATGGCGAGTTCTTCGTGGCTAACAACAGACTTTCCTCATTGGTCTTCGATTAGGTGATTCCATGGGTGCTCGAATTCAGCTCATTTTTCACACTTAGTGGATTGTACTGGACAGTACCTTGAGAGACATTGACATTATTAGTGGTTTCTCTCACGCTTGTTAATGGTTTACATCATTGACTAGTAATCAAGCGAATTTCTATCATGTTTGACTTCAGCACATTTGTTCACATGATAGAATTTGTACTATGATTGGTTGGGTTTCAAGTCCTCGAACTAAGATTACATATGTTTGGCTACGTGGATTGGTTCATGATTACATATATGACTCTTTAATGGATGGCTACGACCATACCTGAGTCTTCATGGATGGCTACGACCATACCTTTGTCATTATTATCGTCTTATCAACTGGGTGGCTGCGTCCATACCACAGACCAAGTTTCATGTCTTCTGGATGGCTGCGCCCATGCCTAGACTATAGGTATTTCACTATCACAGATATCAGTTGTACTTGCACCTGCAGGATCTTCAAGGTGGTTCCAGTTCAGACAATTTCGTAAAGCATTTCACCCATCCCACTCTCTCAGGCTTCATGCTTTAGGGGGCATCTATTACACAGTAATTTGTCACTGTCCTCATCTCATTCCTTCTGCTGTGTCATGTGTAAAATAAACATGTTCATATCTTCCCACTGATGTAAGAAGATTAAGAAAATGCTCTCTACTGCTAGAAATTGACCCTCATTTCCCTAAGTTTCTGCCTCATCACGAGTAAAACCTTAATATACGTGACGTTCCCATGTGCATAATGGTTTCATCGAGACTCCGTCGCAGGAGTATATTTGTTTCCCGCGACGGTCGGATTTCTAGACCCAGCGCGGGGTTACGAGTTGTATATAGCGATGATGGGTCTATGTTCATTTCCTCCTAGCGATGTCATCACGAAGAATTAGTTGACAGCCCACGACAATCCAGATTGAGCGAATTCATTTCAACAGTCGACCTTCTAGATGTCTCCAAACCTAGTTGTTGGGATAGTTTGGGTCACCTTTCTCCCTGTGGTATCATAGTTCCATCATTTGTGCTACCTTCCTTAAGGATGAGCTCCTCCTCCCACATTTCATAGAGACTCCTTCTCCTATTAAAGCACTCACCTTTGCTATGATCTGCTAGTTCTTTTGGTTGGGTAGTGCTACTAGTGCTTTTTAGTTTGATAGATAGCTAGTGTGAGTGTGACAAGTGTGGGATTGTTGATAGCTTGTGGAAGGTTGTGGAGTGCTCTTAATTTTTTTTTAAAACTTATGAGTGAAAGAGAGACATTGTATGTTGGGAGATTCATCCTTGAACAGTGAATGCTTGAGAAACATACTGGTTGAACCCTCCGAGAAGGCTTGCGACGTCAAGACTTGGTTGTAAGCTTGCTCTTGATTCATTATTAATACAATCAATGATGTTTTCCTATGTCTTGTATGTAATTTACTTGATAGCTCATGACTTCTTGACTTTGTGATTAAATAGATCATTATTGTTTCCTGGTTACGTGCTTTTTTATTTTCTTGTGTTGTTTTAGGTTGATTGCTCATTAAGGAGAAGGAAACAGAAGTTGGAGTAGTGCAATGGAACTTTATCAAACATTGGTTTGAGGTAGGCCTCCAATGATGATTTTTTAAGGAAATCAATTGTTGATCTATCTTTGCTATGACTAGACCCACTCTAGGGCTAGAGGGTTTACCTCTATCCGTAGAGGGAACACTTTCCTACATCACAATAATTTCCCTTACTCAATCCCTGATGTCATCCAAGTCACCCTCTATTAAAGTGATATGGTTTAGTGATCACTTGGTGGGCTTCGACCTTTTGTGAGGCCCTTCCTTCTCCTGCTCCCTATTTCACTTCACCCAAAAGGGAGTGCTTTCCAGATCTACACCACCCAGTTCTAATCGTTCTTCTTCTTCCATCTTTGGTGAAGGGGATTTTCGACTTCTATCATAATCACGTTCTTCCTCCTTTTCCTTGGCAGCGCACTTCATTTCTACATGTACCTTCTCCGCATCCTCCTTCTTTCTCTTTTTAGCCAATTATTGAATTTTTGACTGGGCCTCTTCCTTCTTCTGCTTTCTCGTGGACTTACTAGACTCGGTAGAAAAATATGAGGCTATGCACCACCTGTATGGCCAAGGATCTAAGACCACTACTATGGCATCATTTGTCATGAGGTATGGTAGATCATACCACTTCTGTTCTGGGTCCTTGTGTGCTCAGATGGAGATGCAATGGAAGTCCACTTTGAATTTCGCGTATCTCAATAACTACTCAAAAATATTTGGTGATAGCCTTGGCTTGCGATTGACTAAAATTTTGATGCTCATCTCCATCAATATTGATAATACCTTTCTCTCGTGGACCTTCTCAATGTCCTTCGTGGCCCGTAGCGAAGCAAACATTGTTGCTTCTGGAAAATCTTTCATGATCGAAGGAAACTGACTGTCCTCCAACAACTTCCATGTGACTAGCACAATCAAAAGTAAGATCTATGAGTAGTGAAACATCTTGCTCTAGTCCTGTGCCTCCTTGTAGTTCACGACAAACTCACTACACAGATAGTGTGCCCAGTTGAATTATATGCCCTCTGCGCACTGGGCCGCTAATGAAACAACTGGTGCCAACACCTCATCTACACAACACTTCCTCATTACCTTGCCCCCCAAGATATGGGTGGCCACCTTCACCGCGGGGTTAGTAATACTTGAGATTGAATATCCATGCAACTTCTTAACAAGCTTAAACTTGTCCTTCATTCGCCCAGCGAGGTTGCGCTTATCTATTTTTCCGCCAAATTCCTTGGCCGGATTCAGCCCCGAATGTGGTAACAAGGTGATATGATGGATCAACATGTCAGTAATATGGATTGGCTCCTCCAACCACAGGAACCCGTTGTGCACCAGGAAAAACAACTGTTTGATAAAAATAAAATTTATGGGCGTGCTGTAGTAATGCGACTCCCATAGCAGATTCAACAACCTTGCATTTTCCACCCCATGAATCCACTTCACTGGCTCTAGTGCGGTGACACCAAAATCGTTGTAGAATACTCTCTGTATGAAATTATCAGTAGCCAGGTGGGGGAACCGCTTCGTGTCTGCCAAGTCCCAACCCTCAAGCTTTAGATGGGGGACATGCACCAAGCGCAGTCCTCCAAATGTGATATTCTCTGGTAGTAGGGGTGTATGAAGTAGAAACTTTCCCTCATCTAGGTCCTTTGGGACTTTCACCTTTGAGATAGGGTCAACTCCCTCAATACCAATGTCCTCTGCACCTTTATCAGACTTTAGGTTTACCACCTTTCCTTTCTCCTACGTGGCGAGATTCTCTTTATTCTGATGCTTCCTTGGTGACACACATATCAGCTGTGTCACTTTCTATTTTCCCTTCTTCATCTTGGAAGCTTGTCCTATTGGCGTAGGCTTTAGTGTAGGTGACCTTGGTGATTTTGGTACCATGGTGGGCACCTCCACAGTTACGACCTCAAGGGAAACTACCTCAAAGGCCATAGATCCTCCAACACTGGCAGTTTCCACGAGTGCCGACATGAGGCTGTTAAGAAGCTCCTCAATTTCCTTAGGTAACTTTTCAAACACTTAAATAGCCACCAAATCCTCAAAACCCATAGGATTCATGCACAACCGATAGCACAACACATAAGCTCTCAAAATGCAGAGTGTTTTTCGTTGGGCGACTTGCTACATAGCATTTTTTCATTGTCCCTATACTCCCCATTCCATGATCTTGGAGGACCTCTACAGTGAACCCTACATGCTTTCCCATCATGAAGAAACTCCTATCATGTCCCTCTTCATGAGCAGAACAATTCCCTTTTGCATCATTTCCCAAGAATCTTCCTTTTACTCTAGTTTACAAGACTAACACTACTGACTAGTTTCCTCCTTGTGCCGAATTGCAGAGATTAAAACCAACACTAGCACCATACAGTGTTATTGAGCCTTTGCTCAGTCGCGCTAATCCTCTTTTGACAAGTTTTTCAAATATGGAGTTGAAGCTTCCAGATCTATAAGCTTCATAATGGAAGTCTAGTAAATGGTTGGGCTGGATGGAGCCAAGGAAGTTAGTTTGGGCTCCTTTCCCCTATTAGGATGGAATTGACATAAGAGATAAAGCCTTCTCCCATGATAAGAGGAACCATCTCCCCTCTATCCAAGCTATATAAACCCCTCCCTTTACAAGTTTCACTAGTTTCAGTATTGGTATTTTTGGAGCTTGAATAATCAGTAAGACATCTATAGCTTGTAGCTTTCTAGTTTATGCTTGAGGGAGAATAGTGTGTTTGGTTTGGTTTGAGACTAAAGGGAAGAGGCCTTAAAACTTCCATTGTTGGGGCTATCCATGAGATGTTAGCAGAAGTGTGGGAACGCGAGTACGTCATAGGAGACCAAAAACGTCAAGGAATTGGTTGTAATCTCTTTTAGAACTTATATGAATACAACTATTGAGTGATTTCCTACATTGAAGTGTTATCTTACATTTGATGGCTCAATGTTCCTTGACCTGTTAAGGAGGCTGAATACAATATTGTATGTTATCATGTTTATTGTTGTTGTTTTTTTTCTTATTTCAAGTATTCGAATAAAGGAAACGAAAGGTAGCCGGAGTAAGGAAACAGGATCATCACCAAGTGGAATAGTGTTCTAAGAGGTAGACCCTCTTATTTTATTCTAGCTTAAGGATATTTTCCATAGTTTGTTTGTTTGTGGCTAGACCCACTCTCTCGGGCTAGAGAAATTGTTTGTGTCCGCACTGAGAATTTACCTGCACCACAAATTGGTGACTCTACTGGGGGGCCAATCATTCTATTTGACTGATTGTCATTTTTGGTTTTGTGTGAAATTTTCTAGTATCACCATTTCCCTCTAGTGTTCTTTGCTTTGTCTGGTTTACTGCTCTAAGCCTGAAATTTATAGTGGCAAGTTTGGTTTTAGCCTTTGAAATTTTTTTACTTTTTTCCTTGAATCCTTGGTTAGCGCATTTATTTTTTCGGTAGTTGTGTCGATCAGCACAAGTTGCTAAAAAACAGTCACTTTGATCCCCTTCTAGTGCTTGTTGTCAGTGAGACAGTCACATCAATTCTTGTAGGTGAAGATTAGAGTTTCCCCTAGATCATAACTAGTGTGTCTTTCCCTTCTGATTTCTATCTCTTAGCTTCTTTTGACTGTGTTCTCCCTGACTAGAAAGCTCTATTAGCTTGGTTTATGTGCTTGTTTGGTTTGCCTTTTTTTCACTTGGTTTATTGAGTCCTTGGATGGTTTGTATCCCTAGGGCATCTAGGTTGTCATCCATTCACCTGTTTGTGTGCTCAGCAAGTCGAGTTGATAGTTAAGTCACTCCTTGCATTTCATTTGTTAGTCCTTTTGTTGCTTTGATTTCCATTTAACAAGTTTGAAAAGCTTCATTTTTTGATTAAGAATCTCCTTTCAGTCATAGATCATATTTCTCATCTTGTTTTTGGTTGAGTCTTTGCATCATTAGTTTGGAAGGAATTCTTTTTGTGCCTTGCATTTGCTTGATGTTGATTGATTTGAAAATTTTTCATTGAAGTGTTCGTGAAAGATTTGTTTTATCGTTCCATTGAAGAATACATAATTCTACTTTGTTGAATCAATATGTTACATTAGTTAGCATCATTGAAGACTAGAGTTGCATCATCATTTACATTGGAAAAGAAATGAATTCTCTTTACTAGTGAAAGGACTACCTAAAGTGCATTTTATAGGAAATTTTGGAATTGGAAAGAGTTTTTCATCATTTTGTTTTCAAAAAGCGAAATAGTGAAAAGGGAATTTTTCTTTCAATTGCTTGTGTGTTGCATTGACTATGTTTTCTACTCTCATTAGTGTAAATAATTCATCAAATTGAAAGGGTCTTGTCTCATTTAGTTGCATATAGGAGCTTCTCAAGTCACATCGATCAGGCATAAAAATTGAGATGTAATTTCAAGATAAACTCTAAAATGTATTCAATTAACATAAGGCACATTTGAAACCTAAAGATCACATTTAGAAGGTCTAGGCTAGAGACGTGTTCTGACGTTTTTAAACCTAGCAGTTGTCATTTGCTTCGGTACTAGACATCACTAGTACATATTTGTGCTCCCTGTATTGTCACATATATAAATGGATACCCCACTAGGTTGCGATCCTTTATCCATAGGAAGCCGAGTATGTTGCCTTGTAAATGTGAGACACTAAACACAACATTTGGGGAGATTGCCTACCCGTACTTCTCAGTTTGCTAGGAGGTATTTTGCAGTTCATGGTAGCGTGCTCATCCTTTTTTCCTAAATCATCTTGAGTAGTCATTTTGATATTTTTGACTCCCTAAATATAAAATACCATCTGAGCGCTTCTCCTTTAGAGCTCATTTCAAACCGAAAGTGATAGAGTCACGTTTGCTTCTTTCTCGACTCTTAAAACATGGAAGTGCACTAGTTTGTTTTTGCCTCTTAAAAAATTGTTTCCCATGATCATATAATATTCCTCTTAATATTTTTCTAGACCACATTGTGAGTGTACCTTTAAATACATTTGAAAGCCTTGGAATCAATCCCTCTCTTCTAGTTAATTGAGAGAAAATCATCATGGCTAAACCATTAGGTTCTCCTAGTTCCTCTTCCTCTCCTCTATCTGAAATATTGTCTAAGGAGCCTTTTCCTGAATTGCCATAGTCACTTGAGGACCAAGGTGTTGAACTTGGAATTTCCTGAGCATTCAAGCTTTGTCACCTCGTCCTCATCCTCGCTCAGATACTGGGTCACTTTCTGAAATTGGCCCAGAATCTCCAGATAATCCTATCCAGACTCCCGAGAGTCCACCGACTTTTGAAGGTCAGCTTGGACTGGTTGTTTATCCTCTGAATCCTTTGTTTTATCCTATTGTGATAACCACAACATCTGTACATTCCATACAATCAGTTGGGTATTAATTTGGAATTATCCCCTCGAACATCTTCGGTAGTCCGTTGTCATCTATTTTCACCCATGGAATTAGAAGGTGAAATCCCAGTCTCCTCTTTGAGTCACTCCAAGGTTTCCACTCCATTCACAGTCAAGGAGAAGGAATATCATTTCCCTCTTGAAGGTTTCCCTTACATGGGAAGCATTCTAAATAGTGTTCATCTTGAGTTACCACGTAATTACGTAACTTTTTCTTGGTTGGTTTCAGTTATGCCTACTACCTCATCGCTATATCACAACCCTATCTAGGCATCTAGCACTATGCCTGCCTCAGGTCTGTTCATTCAAAACCCAACCTCCCAACCGATGGTGCATTCTATAGTTACTTCAGTCCTAGTGCAACCCACCATTCCAAATCCTCTTGTTTCGTCGATACATGTAACCCATCTAGTTCAACCAACAGTCTTGATTCACGTCTCTATCATTTCTTCGATCCCTGCAGTAAGTGGACAAGTTGTGCCACTTCCGAATGTTTCTATGATGTCTGGAACAACTAATGTGAGTGGATCACAAGCTCACATAGTTGGAATGAACCAACCCTCTTCGGGTACCAATTTGAACCCTGTTGGTCCTGCTGGATCAAGTAATGTCCAGTACCAACAACTGAACCATGTTAGTCTGTCTGGGTCAAGTAACCTCCAGTACTAGTAGCCTAATATGGCTTAGGTTCAGTACAAACCTCTTTATGCTCTGTATGGTTCACAAGCGATGGTTAATCCATCCTACATCCCTCAACCTAGACCTTATGTCCAGTCTGGTCTATCTGCCATGCCTGGTGGGTGTGGCTAGATAGAGTTCAGGAACTTTCAAGGTGTCATTCCAGGAATTGTTCAAGTACCCTTGCAGCATCAAAGACAACTTTTGCAGTGACAAGGGAAACCTTCGTTGCAGCAAGGGCCATCCATGTAGCAACAAGGGTAGATGATGCCACAACAAGGACAATAGCAACAACTGCAACAGAAACCCTCGCAACCATTGCAGAAAACCATGTAGCCACAAAGGTAGTATGTACCGCAATCCTCCCAGCGTATTCCTTTGCAAGGTCAACATCTACAGTTGCAAGGTCATCCTTTGCAGCAACAAGGTCAACCCAGGAAACAACAACCCTTATACTTATATCAGTAGGGTCAACCTTTACAATGGCATGGTCAGGGTCAAGTCCTACAGTAGCAGGCACAAAATACTTATGTCCAAGGGCAATAGGTTCAACATCCTTTTGTCCAAGGGAAGTAGGTCCAAAATTCTTATGTCCCAGGGTAGCAAGTGAAAAATCCTTATGTCCAAGGTTAGCAGGTCCAAAAAACTTTTTTCCAGGGGTAGCAATTGCAAAACCCTTATGCTCAGGGACATCAGGTGCAAAATCCATATGTCCAAGGCTAGCATGCTCAACAACCGTTTAACCCATATGTTTCTTATCAACAGCCTATGGCTGGATAGTTTCAAGGCTTTCAAGGTCATAATCCTCCCTACGGACAAGGTAACATATAGTGGGGCAAAAATCAAATGTCATATGGACAAAATCCTCCACTATGGGGAAAAAATACTTACCAACAGGGATGGGTCCCGTCAGTTGCATTCCCTTGTCGACCTAAAATGCCTTTCAATACCCAATTTCCATTCTTGGCTACACTGGAATTTCCAAATGTGTCTAGTCTCATGAATGACCTAATTCTTCATTCATCATATTGGCCTCCAGTTCCACCCAATATCCCGAGCGATTGTCAAAATTTTGAAGGAAAAGCAAAAGAGGATCCACAAGCCCACATGATGACATATCACCTCTGGTTCTCCTTGAATTCCTACATTGATGATTCCATTCATCTTTGGCTTTTCAAATGAACTCTTATAGGTGTTGTAGCCAAGTGGTATATCGAGCTACCTCGAAATACCTATCATGACTTTAACACTCTCACTATGGCCTTTCTCACACATTTCTAGTTGTCAGTTCGCTATGAGACTGACGCCCATTTGCTAATGTCGCTCAAGAAAGACACTGCGACCCACATCTTAGATCATATCCATGAATCGAGACGCAGGCATCACCTGATTAATTTTGATATTGCTGATCAGTTGTTGACTGAGTGGTTCACCAAATCATTCATCAACAAAAGTGTTGAGGACATTTCTATGGGTGGATGCCTCACCAAAGAACAAGCCATCATGTGTACCCAGTATCTAGACCTCGTCTATTTACAATATGCCACGTTATATGATGTGTTACCTAATGTGCCCAGGCCATCATTTGATCTGACGACATCTAATTCTCCGGCTACACCTCTTTTTGATGGAGTAATTGGTTCATTGACTCAGACCCCTGCAAAATCTTCTTCCAAACAGATCCGGTCTCCAACACTTCTTCCAGTGATTCCTCTCACAATTCATCAGGCCTTGGTTAAACCTCAGAGGTTCACGTAGTCCATTATAGCATAGCGAACAATTACTCTAAAGCTAAGAAGAAAGTAAAAGGCAAGGGTAAATCTGATGCCCCAAAACAGGGTCCTCCTAAGTCATCTGTTGGTGATGCTTCTTAATGGAAGCCCAAATATCCATGCCTCATATTTGAGGAGGATCACTATACTAAGGATTGTCCTAGACGATCCGAAGTTAGTCATTTTCTCAAAGGGACCCAAGCTGTCTTAAAAGATCCCTTTTCATCCCAGCAGACCCAAATGGTAGACCAACCTTAGTCATCCACTTACATAGGTTCACAAGTGTTCATGATGAATACACTAATTAACATGGCTACCAGGTCAAAAGATTATCAAACTCCTACCTCGACGGTAGGGAAAGAGAAAGAAGGTACCCCTTCTTCGTCTACCATGTCCAGTTATGGTCATCTCAGTTATGGTACCCATTCTTCTAATTCCACCATTTAACCACCTTCTTGAGGTGTGCTACAAAAGTCCTCATACAATCCAAATGCTTGAGCTACTCAAAATTATAATATTTTTGAAGATTTGGCTCAAGCACCATCAAGTATGTCTACTCTTGAGGTCCTTCAAAGATGTCCTTCTCAGTAGAAATCATTATTGTCGGCTATTGGGGATATTCATCCAACTAACTCTAATCTCATTTGTTTTGACCTGGAAAACCACATTCCATGTTTACCACATTAGATTGCCTTTCTCATTCAGGTGATCATAAATGAGAAAACCATTCATAGGATTATCATTGATCAAGGTTCTTCTAATTGCATCATGTCTGTCGCTTGTTGGAAGGTAATTGGTTCTCCTTCTCTAAACCAATCCCATAACACTTTGGAATCTTTTGACGGACGCGATTCATGACCATTCAATGTCGTTCCCAACCTTGTCATTACATTGGAGGGAAAAATATTACATGTCGAAGTAGAGATTGTTGACGCTAATATTAACTATAATTTTCTACTCATACGGAGTTGGACCCATGCATGTTGTAGCTTCCTCCCTTTTCCGTGTGACTCATTTTCCCCATCAAGTGAAGATAGTCATAATCGACCAACTATCCTTCTTGGCCTCTTCCTCCTCAGATGGCAATGTTCCTTATGTTAAGCACACTGATGCTCCGTATGAGAGTGTGGGGGCAGGTTTCTTTAAAGATCCTGCCTTAATGGGTATTTTTCCTCTCCCACCTCCTCATGTTGCATCTGTCAATATGATTTTGGTCAAGTTTGATCCTTGGGTCATTCCCTCACCAGATATTGTTGATACATGGGGCGAGGTTATGCCTCTAAGCCCGACCGAAATTAATTATGTGGAAATTATTTTAGCTTCACCTTCAATGTCCTCTGATCATCTTGTTTAGAGAACATCTCTCGATGTGCATTCCCAATCCCCATGGCTTGGTTCTTTGGAATCCCCTGATCACTTAGCCGAGACTTTTCTTTCTGACAAGAGTATCATGGAAGTAATGTCTCTAGAGGAAGTACCTTAGAGCGACACTCATCATCATTCCTCGTTCTTTCCTAACCCAATGGTCATGTCTACTTGTCTGGATAAGTTCTCTTCTCAGTTCTCATCCCTACCACTTCCGATGTCGATCATGAATCATGAATTTTGGTCGAAAGGGAAAATGGGTAACATTACCCAAATGATGCCAATTGATATTCCTGTCAAGCATGGTGTTGTTGAAAATGTCCATATCGGGGTAACTTGTTCTCTAGATGAGATCAAGCTCTATACTCATCTGTTCCAAGAGTTCCGGGATGTTTTTGCATGGTCAGATGAAGAAATTCCCGACATTGACCCAAGTATAGTTGTGTATGAGATTCCCACTTACCCTCATGCAAAGCTCATTCTCCAAGGGCTTCGTCTAGTGCACCGTAGAAAAGTAGTCGCCATCAAGGGTGAAGTTGAAAAACTTTTGAAAGCTATATTTATTTATCCAATCCCTCTTACAAATTGGGTGTCAAATATTGTACTGGTGACAAAAAGACAAGTTACTATTCATGTTTGCATCGATTACCATAATCTCAATCATGCATATCCTAAGGATATTTATCCTTAAGGGTGAATTATTTTCCTTTATGGATGGTTTTTCTAGTTACAACCAGATAAACATTGCACCTGTTGATCAAGATAAGACAGCCTTTATCTATCCATGGGGGACCTTCATGTATAAAACGCTCCCTTTTGGCCTTAAGAATGATGGGGCTACATTTCATAGAACGATGTCTTATGTGTTCCACAACATTTGAAACACCATTCAACCTTACTTGGATTATCTCCCCACTCATTCTCATAAATGCCATGATCATCTTGATCATCTCCAGAAAATTTTTCTTCATTTTAGACACTACAACATTTGGTTGAATCTACATAAATGTGTCTTCTGTGTCAAATCTGGATGACTCCTCAACTTTATCATTTCAAAATAAGGCATTCAACTTGATCCTCTTAAATTCGAGGCCATAGTTAATTTACCCCCTCCATCTTTGTTCCATCAACTGCAAAATCTGCAGGGAAAGGAAAATTTCCTCCATCGATTCGCACCGAACTATGTTGAGCTAGCTTCAGCGTTCACTCGATTTCTCAAGCAAGGAACCCCATTTGTTTGGGATGAGGTCACCCAAAAGTCTTTTGATGACCTAAAAGATGTCCTCATCAATGCTCCTTTGCTACACCTTCTAAACTATCATCACAATTACTTCCTTTATCTAGTTGCAACCTCTACTACCATTGCTATGGTGCTAGTATAGGATGATGACGAAGGCAATGGACATGTTATTTATTACCTCAGTCGCAACCTATTCAACACCAAAACGCATTATGCCCATGTCGAAAAGTTGTCTTTGGCTGTTGTACAGGCTGTTCAACATTTTTGGCATTACATTCTCTTCCGCACTACCACTGTGATTTCCAAATGCAACCCCATGACCTACATACTGACTCGTCAGTTGTTGGGGGGAGAGTATTCGAAGTGGATTGTCATCTTCCAAGAATTCAATTTGGTGTTCACTACTACCAAATCCAAAAAATCTTTGGTCTTTGCTGAGTTGATTTTCTCCCTTCCCTCTACTTCTCTTCCTGTTGGTGCCAATGGGCAACTCCCAGACAACACTCTTTTCTTGATTAGCACTCTGAGCCCCTGGTATGGTGATATCATCGTGTATCTCTACACATCCACCTTCAAGTTCACATTGACCAAGGATGATCACCGATGCATTCGACATCAATCTCAACCTTACCATATCATTGGATATACTTTATACCAAATCGGTGTCGATTCAATTCTTCATCATTGTCTCACTCTCGAGGAGGCTTAGAGTCTTGAATGACTTCCATTCTAGTGCATGTGGCAATCACTTGTCTCAATATTATACTACGCAAAAATCCTTTGTGCTGGTTATTTTTGGCCCTCCATCTTCAAGGATTTCATCCTTGTTGTTCACAAATGCCATAAGTGCCAAATTTATCAGTGAAAAATGCATGCCCCGCCCACTCATCTACAACCTGTTATTATCATTGGTCCTTTTTCCAAAAGGGGCATTGAATATATGACATGCAACCCTTATTCGGCCGGGGGGCATGGTTATATTATAATTGTTGAGGATTATTTCACCAAATGGGCGGAAGTGATGCCTACATACTCTGTGGATGGTAAAACAACGGCTCAATTTCTATTCAATCACATTATTTCTAGGTTTGGAGTTCCTCGAGCCATTGTCACCACCATGGCTCCCATTTTCGAGATTACATGATGGCTGAGTTGACTTCTACGTTGGGTTTGCGCCACAATGGCTCAACATCGTATTACCCTTAGGCCAATGTCTAAGTTGAAGCTGTGAACAAATTCTTGGTTACGATGCTTCAATGCATCATTGGGATGCACAAGTCCAATTGGAATCTCGTGCTCTTTTCAACTCTGTGGAGTTACCAAACCTCGACCAAGGACGCAACTGGGTTCAAACCTTTCCAGCTAGTCTACAGTCTTGAAGCAACTTTACTGATTGAGTTTGAAATTCCATCCCTCAAGCTATCTATCGAACTTCTCCCGGAGACCTCACCTCAAGAGGAGTGCCTCTTGTATTTAGAATGACTAGATGAGACTCGTCATCTTGCTACTTTGGTCATCGATGCACAGAAAAGTGGGTCAAGTCCCATTCTGATCAGACTGTCTCTCCTCGAGTTTTTTCCAGTCTGTCTCTCCTCGAGCTTTTTCCAAGGGTGATTTGGTTCTTCTGTATGATTAGGCTAATGATAAGCCAGGGGTAGGCAAGTTCAAACCCATGCGGAATGGTCCTTACATTGTTAAACATGTGTTACAGAAAGGGGCCTATGAGCTAATTGACTATGAGGTAAATCCCTTAGATAAGCCTTGTAATGGGATTTATCTCAAAAATGACTATGCCTAGATAATCTTGCATAACTACTTTTGTAGAATATTGTGTTATTAATTTTTTTACATTGTGGTTTGGTGTGTTGTTTTGCAAGCAACTTTTCTATTTATTATGTTTCTACCTGATTTGCAGATGTCAGTATCTCCTCACACCGTTTCGCTGATGGTGCTTGCCACAATACCTGGAATATATCATCTGCGACATGGGCCATTTATGATCCCCATGGTGACTTGACTGATCTTCAAGGTATTTTTCTAGGTTGAACAACTAATAACGTTGCTATGTATAGCACAGTTATCGAATTGTTGTCATAAGCTATCACTCTTGACATCTAGGAATTGGTTGTCAACCTTGATTCACAACTTCTTGTTCTTCAACTCAACATGCAATATTCCATCAGGAACTCTCAAATATTAAGAATGTATTTATGTATTCATCTATTGGAGAGAAATTTTGATTACATTACATATCATATTCCTAGACATATGAATACATTGAAAAATGCATTAGCTAATTATGTGCTGGATAGACATTTTCGAAACATGTGAAAATAAAAAACAATACATCTGTGTATAGTAAGCAAGGAAATATAACATAGATACATGCATACATACATGCATACGTACATACATCCATACATACATACATACATACATACATACATACATACATACATACATACATACATACATACATACATACATACATACATACATACATACATACATAACATACAGTACTACATACATACATACATACATACATACATACATACATTACATACATACATACATTACATACAACATATATATATACATATATATATATAATATATTATATATATATATATATATTTTTATATATTTATAATATAATAATATCTATATATATTTATGTTCATAATGTTTGTCATACATGAAAACCCTAAAAAATAATATGTGCGTTCAAATACATCCGTGGCTCACAGGCCTTATATATCCATGGCTCGTAGGCCTAAAAAATGTGGAATGCTAGACCTATGCACTACTCATCATAATGCTCATGGTAGAACATAACTGCTTTTACTACACGAGTCAACAATCGACAAATACGATCTGATACGCCTGTTGTGTGCCTTTGATACTGGTGTGGGATGTCACCCACCTGGGCATACTTTGGGATACCGTGGGTCAATCCCTTGAGGTTCTACGTGATCTCTTCCTCAATATCGCTTCCCTCCTGATAAGGAGTGACATCGAACTATCGAGCAATGCGCTTGGCAATCAGGGACATCTCGGTAGAACGCTCTGGTCCCACATCTGCTTTTATAAAATCGAAATATCGTGAATGCATATATTTCAAAAACAATAAAAATCAAAAATTAAAATTGTTTTTTCTTACCTCCATCATCAGAATCCTCCCCTCTGGGAGCAACATATCTGGGTCACTGCAAAATTCAGTACAGCTATAGGTCCAATCCTCTACTATGATCAATTGGCACCGTAGCCACGAGAAGAAGGTGGGCTTATAGGAAATTTATTGGCCCCCACTAATCTTAGGCATCAATGCACTCCAACGGACAATCCATGGGTCTCGTGGCAATCGTGGTTCCACCTCAACAAGCTGGTAGTGAAATAGTAGGACCCACTCCAAAAAGAAGGTCACTAAAATGGAACTGTAGTAGAACTACTTCAGGTTTCCCGCCTTGGATTTTGATAGTTAGCGCTTCATGTTTACCTTCATGGCTTCCACCCAAGTGAAGATAGTCAACGTCATAAAATCTATAGCATACTGAAACTTGGATTTGTTGGTTTCATTTTGTGCTTAAGCCCCATCCACTCTATTTATGGTCAACAACAACACTCTCAACACAAGATCCTGAACATTCATGATCTCTATCTTGTCGCTCTTTGATTTTAGTGCTTCTGGGCAGTGTTCGGCAAGTAACATGGTCACACTTGCCCGAATAGGCCTAGACCCATACAGATTGACCGGATCCCCTCTTCAGGATAGTCATGTGATGAAATAAATGTTGGAAGTTTCCAACTCTAGTTCTTGGTCACAGATCATAGAAATTTCCTGATTGACATCCTAGAGACTGATCAGATATCGTAGCAATTTGGGTTGAGCCCGCAGACCTAGTGTGAGGAAGACTTTGATGAGCCCATAGTTCCTCAAGGAATTCAAGCAATTTGGGTCTGCCATTGCTCGTGTATCAATTTCCTCATGCTCGCATTCCTTCCAATCAACCATTTCTTGAGATAATTTCCCTGCAAAAACCATAAAATCAAGTCAATAATCATTCTTGGCTAGAGAAATTTGGATTCAGCCAGAGAAATTTGGGAAAAACTTGAAAATGTTATGTTCATGGCACCAACGCAAATGTTCTTAAGAACAGTAGTGTCGACAATGCGCTTGACAGTCTTAATAATCCTCGTTCAGTTTGATTCCATGCTCGGAAATCATGTCGACTGAGGGCGAATTTGTTTTGCTAAAACCTCCTCAAGAAATTGAAAAAATGGTTAAAATAGGAAAAACAAGCATCAAAATCGAGCTAAAGGTCTTGGCTCTTACCACCAACTAACGTATCATTGAACGGCCTCCTGGATCTCCCGCAGTCTACTCCTGAAAAACTAGGGCACAAATGGGTGAAAAGTTCTTCACACAAGGTAAAATGGTAAAATGGTAAAAAAATAATTACTTCTTCCTCCTTTTATTCATTTTTCATGAAATATTAGGTTTTTAAATGTATTTTTTGACCTATTTTTCATCAAAAATTGGATAATGTATTTACCTTTTGTGCAGCGACAAGTGATAGATTACTGATGATGGTACTGGAGTCACGTTTAAGCTCTTTTCTTGACTTGTAAAACTCAAATGAAAATATCGCCGAGTATTTTTTTCTTTTTGACTCGTAAAAGAGAATAAAAATGGGGGGTCAGCTTTCAAGATCCTTTTCGACTCTTTAAACACAAAAATATTGCCGAGCTCTTATCGTTTTGAACTTGTTAAAGGCTGTGAAACTTCATTTAACTAGTATATGTTTACCCCTTTTTTGGGTTGGGATAAACTATTTACGAAAAAAGGCACTCCTTGGCTAAAATGGTCAAGCGGTTCTCTCAAGTATCGCTTTCTACCTTTTTGGGATCGAGAGACACAAATGTATGAAAGGGCTCATTAAACTTACTAGGGCAGATTCATCTGAAGGATGAACTTACAGTGCAAGAACATGCTATCCCTTCAAGCTTGTAATAAGAAATAATTGGAGTACCTACTTGAAATGTTGGGGCAAAATGGGAAATTCTATTACTCATGTCGGTAGCTCACTCTTGAACATGACACTTTCTTCTTGGTGTTGGGTTAGGATATCCTCCTTTTCATCATTGATCTTCCTAGGTTGGGTCATTTATTTTTTCCTTCCATTTGATCTCTGCCATGTCATTATGACCACTGATCATATGGATCCAAATTCTGCCAAACTCCAGAGTCATGTCGCTAATAAGTTCAAGAGTTAGTCCTTCTACAGTTACACTTACTCCTGATTCCATGTATCATCTGAAGTCATTTTCATCCCTTTGTCTCATGTCGATAATGTGGGATACATCATGTCCCTCCTTCGACACTGTCTCTTTCTATCAATTTCAGCTCATTATCCAGGAAACTGAGAAAGAGACTCCCTTCCAATACCTTAGAGCTTGCATGCCCTAATGGCAATTTCATCACACTCGACAATAAGTTCACATCATTAGCTTTCCATGGGGGGATTTCAGGGGTGTTCGACTTCATTTCCTTTATCCACATTCTGTGAACTATGCTACTGGTACCTTGAGAGCCATTGTCATTATTGGTGGTTTCTCTCATGCTTGTTAATGGTTCACATCTTTGACCATTAATCAAGTGACTTTCTAGCATATTTGACTTCAACGCATTCATTCACATGTTAGAATTTGTACTTTGATTGGTTCATGTTGAAGTACAATACCCTGGGCTTAGATTACATAAGTCTAGGTTGAAAGGCAAGGTGACATGATCATGTTGATATACATGTCTCTTTCAGATGGATGATTGCGACCATACCATGAGTTGTTATATGTGATCCTTCTCATTATTAGATGGTTGCGACCATACCTTGGTTTCATTATGATCATCTCTATTGGATGGTTATGCCCATGCCTTGGATCTATTTACATGATTATTCTTTGGATGTTGTGTCCATACCACAATTCATGTATCCTTTGTCAAAGCTTTTATTAATATATATGTATTTATGCTTTCTTGCAAGTTTTCTGACGACGTACTTTGGTTCCCTGCATCCACTTATAAATAATTTCACCCCTCACTCTACGTCAACCTTCATGCTTTAGGGGGCATCTGTTACATAGTGTTGGCTTGATGGGCCATAACTTAGGTTTAGGGTTAAGTAGCCAAGAAAATCCCTACACTACTGGCCCTTTCAGCATCAATCCACGGAGCGCAGACTGAAGTCTCACCCGAAGTAGTATGGGGGGATGCAGGAACCAAGTTTTCACACCCTGAGATGGTAGCAATGTCGTTTTTCGACCTTCACTCTTCCTTCACACAGATCGATAAGCCCTATAGGGCTTATCAATATACTATTCTTATTTGTCTTTGACGCCTCTGTGAAAGTCTACAACTTTCCTTCGCGTACCCTAAATAGATAGATCAGGCACTTACATGCTTCTATAATTACTCTTACTTTTCTATTTACTCCTATTATCTTAGTTTCATACAGTATTAACATGCAATTATGATTATCTTAACGTAAATATATATCTTTACTTGTTTTCATATAATAAAGAGAAACATATAGATTCGTGCATAAGAATAGTATTAAAACATAAACCCAATGTTCAATGTAACATAATCGCATGAAATTAACAGAAGTAAAATACACAGGTAATTCCAGAATACTTCTCTTTATTGATAATCCATATTTCCAGTACAAAATCTGACTACCCTACACACACAACTGCAAGGGTCTGCGCACTCAGCTGCAGACTTCTACCCTAGGTCTCTTCTCACTCAGTTGCAGAGCCTCTCCTACGCTAAGACTGTTTTCTCTTAGCTTACACAAACCCAAAAACTTACATAGAACTATACCAAAATATTTTCTTAGACTCTTTTAAGACTACCTTTTTATGCATTCCCATGGTCCACGGAGCAAGGGCTGATCAAGCTATATAAACCCCTCCTTTTGCAAGCTTCACTAGTTTCAGTATTGGTATTTTTGGAGCTTGAATAATCAACAAGACATCTCCAGCTTGTAGATTTCTAGTTTATCTTTGAGGGAGAATAGTGTGTTTGGTTTGGTTTGAGACTAAAGGGAAAATGCCTTAAAACTTCCATTCTTGGGGCTATCCATGAGATGTTAGTAGAAGTGTGGGAACCCGGATACATTGGAGGAGACCAACAATGTCAAGGCATTGGTTGTAATCTCCTTCTGAACTTATATGAATACAACTATTGAGTGATTTCCTACATTGAAGTGTTATCTTACATTTAATGGCTTAATGTTCCTCGACCTGTTAAGTAGGCTAAATACAATATTGTATGTTATCACATTTGCTTTTTTTGTTTGTATTCGAAGGAAGGAAACAAAAGGTAGCTGGAGTGAGGAAACATGATCATTACCAAACGGAATAATGTTCTAAGAGGTAGGCCCTCGTATTTTATTCTAACTTAAGGATATTCTCCATATATTGTTTGTTTGTGGTTAGACCTGCTCTCTCGGGCTACAGGAATTGTTTGTGCCCGCAATGAGAATTTACCTGCACCACATGGCCATCTATAATTTATAAGAAAATTCAAATTCAAATCCAACCGTTCCCCCAAAATCTTCTCATAAATGCTAGATTGGCGACAAATTTTCAAAGATCTCGGTCTTAATTTTGTCCTTAAATGTCACTGCCCCACTCCTCTTAGCCATTTTCTCACTATCAAATCATGAACAGTGACCGTAACATTCACTTTCTAGCTGCCCTGCATGGTCTCTCCTTCTATAGCACAGCCCCTGTCCCGCTTCTATTGATGTTGTGACATTCTTCCATCCTGTGCAGTCCCCCAGTCGTGTAGCTCTACAACCTAGGTAGTGTAGTATATAATCCTGCACTTCCTTTCAACTGCCTGGAGCATTAAGGCTATGCTTCCATCATGTAGTCATCTAGCTGGATCCTTAGTGTATGGATTCAATTGACTTCCATTTACCTTTCCGGGAAATGGATCTCCATTCAATTTAACCAGTTGAATTGCTTCACCATTGGAAATATCTTTGATGACATATGGCCCCAGCCAATGCATCTCAAATTTTCCTGAAAATTTATCAAACTTGTTGTCATATAATAAAACCAAATTGTTTAACTTGAAGGCATGCAGTTTGATTTTCTAATCGTGCCATGCCTTTTTGTGCTCCTTTTGAACTTGCTAATGGAATCCAGCCAAAAACCTATCTTCTTCAAGCTATGTTAGCTGCACGAGCCTCTCTTCAAGGGCTCCATCATCCACCATTCCTATGAGCACCACTATTTGTAGACTAGGTAAAATATACTCCATTGGCATCATAAATTCTATGCCATAGACCAGCCTGAAGGGTGTCTGTCCAATGAGCTTCTTACAAGTAGTTTTGTAAGCCCATAGCATCGTGGGTACGCACACGTCCCAATCATTCCTTTATGCATTGCAAACCTTCTTCAGCATGTTCTCCAATATCTTATTAAATTCTTCGACCGTCCCATTAGCCTGCGGGTGATATGATGTGCTTTTTCGATGATAAACTTGGAATTCCTCTGTCAGTGCACTGATCGTTTCATTAAGGAAATGTGTACCACATTTGCTCATCAAAATCTTCAGGAAACCAAACCTAGTCAACACATATTCAAAGAGGAACGTCGTTTTTGTTGCCACTGTATAGTCCTTCATGAGCTATGCCTCTACCCATCTGGTCAAATACTCTGTTGCGGTGATGATATACCACACACCCATCTTCTTTCCTTGAGGCTAAATTGGGCCTACAAAATCAATTGTCCATTTCTCGAATCATTGTAATGACACTTGCGGATTCATAGGCAACCCATTCCTTACAAAAAGCCTTGGAATCCTTACACAATGTTGGCCACCACAGCCCAGCATGTAAAATCTTCTGTGTTGTTTCTTTTCATGCATAATGTCCTCTCGCATCTCCTCCATGAGCTTCAGCGAGGATGTTGTTCCATTCAAACTCAGGTACATAATGTCGCAAAATTTCATCCAAGCCCATTTTATACAAATATTGTATAATGACAGAAAAGTTTGTCATGTGCACCACTAGCTCCTTCTTTTGTTGACTAGTATTCTCGAGCCATTCTCATCGTCGAGAAGTGTATGATATCTACAAAGTGATTGTCAGTTGCGTGCACCACAAAGAGCTGCACATCAGGAAATCCTTCCTCCAAATTAGTATGCTCCTCTCCTATTTAAATTTGTTATCACCAAAATAGGACCCTGATAGGCTGCTAATCAGACTATCTCAGCGTAACTATTTCAAACCAATCTTTTAGCTAAGGCTTAGCCTCCTTAGCCTGAGAGGGCTCTCTCAAAGGGTTTATGATATTGATTAAAGATATGGATAGATGACTAACTCTACAGTTTGTGATTTTATATGTTTATAGATTGGAAGATGGAGACTTGCTACCATTGGGCTATGGAGTCAGTGATAGAGATAAGGATAACAAATAGCTCTTCTTATAAAACTAAGGCTTGTATATTACTTCAATGAAAGAGTGACACATTCAAGAAAGTCTCAATAACTTGAAGTTCATAGGAGTCAGAGCATGTGGGCATGAATTCTAAGTAATGATACATCAAGGTATTCAAAAGGAAAGAATTTAAAGTGATATATCAGAGTTTAATACCTAAAGGAAGTCAGAGCATGAGTAACCATGAATTTTGATAATAAGTATTAAAACATTGAAGAAAAACATCCAGAGGTAGGACCAAGAACTCAATCCCCATTAGTTTACACTTAAAGGAAGTCAAAGCATGTTCCTCCATGAATTCTGAGTAATAAGCATTAAGACTATGGAAGTAAAGCATATCAAAGATAAAATGTGAAGCTCACTGAAGTACACTAAGAATCTCAGCTTCAGAAAAGTCCAATTGCTCCTGTATATATCAATCCCTGCATAGCATTTACAAAAGTAGTCTTTTTCTCTAACATTTTCCAACCACAAATACATTAGTTCTTCTCCCATATATAGAGTTCATGTAGATTCCTTCCTCCATCATGATGGAAATTCGAATTACTCCTAATTTGACACCTATTGACACTTAAAACTAACTATTTAATACAAAGGATAGCTAACTAGGAGTCCTAGAGACCTAATACAACTAGGAGTGTAACTCCTTATTATGATTACAACAACCTTATCTAAACATTTAAAACATTATTTTACACCTAAAACTCCATGTAGTCGAACTTGATGGTGCTCATAACCTTCCATCTGGCCCTTGATGACTCATCCTTTTGATGTTCCTAGAAACTAGGAGACTGTCCCTTGCGTTGTTTTGGCTGAAAAATGGGTCTTGGGACAAAGTTCATAAATTCTCACAAAAAATGTATTTGGAAAAAATGAAGGCGGCTTTTGGGAACCAATCCATTCTAAACAAAAACCTCTCTTTGTTTTTGGAAACACCTTCCCTACCTCCCAAAATGTGTCTTTGAAAAACAGGTGTAAAACAGAGAAATATGCCTGTGAAAAACTTGCACCTACAGCAGTTTCATAGCGCACGTTAAGTCACCCATTTCTCCCAGCTCATAAATAATTTGAAGAAAATGAAAGAGGTTTTTCTATCTAAGTATGGTAGTAATAGAAACCTCTTTCAATTTTCTAAAATATTCTTTCAGTTGCTCTAGAGACCTCCTGGAAGTTGACTACTTAAAACAATTTTTCTCTTGAAAAAGGTTGCTTCAGTGATTTCGTAATGCAAGGTTTGGTATGTGTATATGTCTTCATTTCTTGAATTTACCTTTTGATTAGGGCTCAAACTTCTCAATTGATGTTATTACACCTCTGCAGCAACATCATTTTCAAAATAATCGTCTCTTTCTTTCAAGGTAGATCCTCAAAAACAAAACTGTCACCTTTAGCAGTTTCGTAGCACGCTACGAAACTGCTGTGTGAGTCAAAAACATATAGTTCTATTTTTTAAAATTGTCTTTCTTGGGATTTCAGTGACTACAAATATAACCTCTGGAGAGATTGGTAATTCAAGCACTCCAACCTTTGAATTAAATCATGTGAAATTGGAAGCAAATTCTTTGGTGACTTGCTTGTGACCTCCTTGAAGTTTTTCGCAGAATCTCCAACAGCCAACCTGTTTGAAAGCTTGTCCAATATTAGACACCTGCCTAACCTATGATCCTTCTTTTCTGTAAACAACTCCATGGAATTTCTGCAAGATGAAAATTGAAATAGCTTGCACCATCTTAATCTCAATCATTGCCTCGCTTGAAATGAAAAGGGAAGCTACTTCACTTGGACTTCAAAGAATTCTGATTAAGTGCTTGTCAATTTGCTTCTCATAGATGAACCCATACATAATAATAATTGAAAATACTTGGCTCCTTTTTTGAAATTTGAAACTTGAGTGCACCAAGACACCTAATGAACCTAAGGATAAGAATGAGCAGTTGAATGTGATAGGCAAGGTGTATGGATTGACAATTTATGTTGAAAATCTAACAAATTCTAGTAGATTTGACAATTGGATGACATTTGACATGGATCTGCATGAATCCCTGATTTCGTAGCACAGCCAGTGCAAATTTTGGGTTTTTCACTACGAAAACTCCTAGACTGGGTTTTGCACTACGAAAACACCTAGACAGTTTCGCTGCGCATAAGAACTTTGAAATAGGATTGACATATGGAGCTTAGGTGTGATGTGAGACCAGTGATGGATGAAAACGGAGTGTTGACCTTTATTTAGACATACCAACAAGACTCTAGGACTTAAAAAGACTCTAAAACAAGATGAAAAGACTAGACCCAAAATTGACACCAACCCTTTGACAAATTTAAAACATTAATGTTTAGAATTTAAAATATTTTTTCTTGAGTGATAATAGGTGGCTCCACTTTGGATAGTGTGCCCCCATGGTACACTAAGAACATGTAGGTCCAGTGCTTTGTCCTCTTTATAACAAACATAGATTTGCTTGACAACCATCCCCTTCAAGCTTCTTGGGCCTTCACCTTGAGCTTAAGCTTGATGATCACTGTAGGAGAAAGAAATCTATATCTACTGAAAAATGCTCAATTAACCTTGAGCTTATTTGCATTTTCCTACCTACCTACCTATCAATTCAAACTTCTTTTAGCTCAATCAATGTGAAATTTCCAATGTAGCCAATCATTTGTCTTATATGATATTTGAGGCTCTTGACTGCATTCAACCTCAAAATAACCATGATAGTGAGATGACCAAATCAACTTATAATCTATGTGATCTTCATAATGAAAATGAAAATGAAATACTGATGTGGAAAACTTTTCCATGTATTCATTTATAGGGTCAAAGAAAACATGGTTATTTTGATAATCATCATAACATTCTATCTCTTCGGACAAGTGATCCTCAGCCACAAAAAATTCCTTTGATGTGCTATCCAATTGCCTTTCTGCATGATTCCCATAGACAATGTAATTTTCTTCACTATTGTGATCGTCCTTTGAAGTAAGCTGCTGCAAGGAATTACAAAATTGAACAACCTTTTCCTCTGCCTGAGGATTATAAAAACTTTCTTCCAGTATTTCTTCTTGGTGTTTGCAATCAATTTCATATTCTTTATGATCAAAAGATTGGCAAGTTTGCTGCATCTTCTCATTCATATCAAAGGATGAAACATGGTTTTCATAAGTAAACCCCTGCTGATCTTCATGTTGCGTTTCATGAGATGTTATACTTTCTTCTTGTTGTTGAAATGCATTGTTATGAAAAGCCTCTAAAATTTCTTCATCCATAAATTCATCATCATCATAACAATCCTCCAAGTATTGAATAAGACTTAAAGAATTTCTACAGAAATCTTTGAGCAGCAATAAGGAAGGATAACATTCTTTATACATCTCATAGAATTCGTCATGAAAACTAGCAAGCGAATATATTGAACCATTTTCCAAACATTTATACCAAGACCATGCTTTTCCTTCTAAAGTGGTCATAAACATCCCCATGAGACAATCCTCAGGAAACTGAACATTAAGATTGCGTACATGCATATGAAACCTAACCAAATGAAGAACAGCATTGTCTTTCTTTTCATCTTTGAATATCGGAAGGTCCTCTAACCAATCAACCTATGGCATAGGATTTGGAAAACCAGGGATATGAGACCGATTCATCGGAGCATACCTGACATTCATTCTTGCAGTGGAACTCATCTTGAAACTTCATCAAGCTACTAATCTTCTAGTAGTGGAGTCACCTTCCAATTTGTTATTTGATGTGTGGAGTCGCCAAGGTAGTTTTGCAGCCTCAAAATGATGTCTGAGCTCCTGCTACCTTCAGAAGTTCAGCCTCTTAATTTCGGGAATGAATAGACTTCAGGCTCCCGGCAGACACACCAAAATGTTATCACCAAAATAGGACCCTGATAGGCTGATGATCAGACTATCTCAGTGTAACTATTTCAAACCAATATTTTAGCTAAGGCTTAGCCTCCTTAGCCTGAGAGGGCTCTCTCAAAGGGTTAATGATATTGATTAAAGATATGGATAGATGACTAAATCTATGGTTTGTGATTTTATATGTTTATAGATTGGAAAATGGATACTTGCTACCATTGGGCTATGGAGTCAGTGATAGAGATAAGGATAACAAATAGCTCTTCTTATAAAACTAAGGCTTGTATATACTTCAATGAAAGAGTGACACATTCAAGAAAGTCTCAATAACTTGAAGTTCATAGGAGTCAGAGCATGTGGGCATGAATTCTGAGTAATGATACATCAAGGTATTCAAAAGGAAATAATTTAAAGTGATAGATCAGAGTTTAATACCTAAAGGAAGTCAGAGCATGAGTAACCATGAATTCTGAGTAATAAGTATTAAAACATTGAAGAAAAACATCCAAAGATAGGACCTAAGAACTCAATTCACCATAGTTTAACACTTAAAGGAAGTCAGAGCATGTTCCTCCATGAATTCTGAGTAATAAGCATTAATACTATGGAAGTAAATCATATCAAAGATAAAATGTGAAGCTCACTGAAGTACATTAAGAATCTCAGCTTCAGAAAAGTCCAACTACTCCTGTAGATATCAATCCCTGCATAGCATTTACAAAAGTAGTCTTTTTCTCTAACATTTTCCAACCACAAATACATTATTTATTCTCCCATATATAGAGTTCATGTAGATTTCTTCCTCCAGCATGAGGGGAATTCGAATTACTCCTAATTTGACACCTATTGACACTTAAAACTAACTATTTAATACAAAGGACAACTAACTAGGAGTCCTAGAGACCTAATACAACTAGGAGTGTAAATCCTTATTATGATTACAATAACCTTATATAAACATTTAAAACATTCTTTGACACCTAAAACTCCATGTAGTCGAACTTGATGGTGCTCATTACCTTCCAGCTGGCCCTTGATGATGCATCCTTTTGATGTTCCTAGAAACTAGGAGACTGTCCCTTGCTCTGTTTTGGCTGAAAAATGGGTCTTGGAACAGAGCTCATAACTTCTCACAAAAAATGTATTTGGAAAAACTGAAGGAGGCTTTTGTGAACCAATCCATGCTAAACAAAAAACTCTCTTGGTTTTTGGAAACACCTTCCCTACCTCCCAAAATGTGTCTTTGAAAAACAGGTGTAAAACAGAGAAATATGTCTGTGAAAAACTTGCACCTACAGCAGTTTCATAGCGCACGTTTAGTCACCCATTTCTCCCAGCTCATAATTAATTTGAAGAAATTGAAATAGGTTTTTATATTTCAGTATTTTACCTCTTTCAATTTTCCAAAATATTCTTTCAGTTGCTCTGGAGACCTCCTGGACGTTGACTACTTAAAACAATTTTTCTCTTGAAAAAGGTTGCTTCAGTGATTTCGTAGCGCAAGGTTTGGTATGTGTATATGTCTTCATTTCTTGAATTTACCTTTTGATTAGGGCTAAAACTTCTCAAGTGATCTTATTACACCTCTGCAACAACATCCTTTTCAAAATAATCCTCTCTTTCTTTCAAGGTAGATCCTCAAAAACAAAACTGTCACCTTCAGTAGTTTTGTAGCGTGCTACGAAACTACTGTGTGAGTCAAAAACATATAGTTCTACTTTTTAAAATTGTCTTTCTTGGGATTTTAGTGACTACAGATATAACCTCTGGAGAGATTGGTAATTAAAGCACTCCAACCTTTGAATTAAATCATGTTAAATTGGAAGCAAATTCTTTGGTGACTTGCATGTGACCTCCTTGAATTTTTTCGCAGAATCTCCAACAGCCAACCTGTTTGAAAGCTTGTTCAATATTAGACACCTGCTTGACCTATGATCCTTCTTTTCTGTAAACAACTCCATGGAATTTCTGCAAGATGAAAATTGAAAGAGCTTGCACCATCTTAATCTCGAGCATTGCCTTGCTTGACATGAAAAGGGAAGCTACTTCACTTGGACTTCAAAGAATTCTGATTAAGTGCTTGTCAATTTGCTTATCATAGATGAACCCATACATAATCATAACTGAAAATAATTGGCTCCTTTTTTGAAATTTGAAACTTGAGTGCACCAAGACACCTAACGAACCAAATGATAAGAATGAGCAGTTGAATGTGATAGGCAAGGTGTATGGATTGACAATTTATGTTGAAAATCTAACAAATTCTAGTAGATTTGACAGTTGGATGACATTTGACATGGATCTGCATGAATCCCTGATTTCGTAGCGCAGCCAGTGCAAATTTTGGGTTTTGCGCTACGAAAACTCCTAGACTGGGTTTTGCGCTACGAAAACACCTAGACAGTTTCGCTGCGCATAAGAACTTTGAAATAGGATTGACATATGGAGCTTAGGTGTGATGTGAGACTAGTGATGGATGAAAACGGAGCGTTGACCTTTATTTAGACATACCAACATGACTCCTAGGACTTAACAAGACTCTAAAACAAGATGAAAAGACTATTCCCAAAACTGACACCAACCCTTTGACAAATTTAAAAAATTAATGTTTAGAATTTAAAATATTTTTTCTTGAGTGATAATATAATTCATGGCAGATTATCTGGAACTACATTCAATTGTCTTGGATTCACAATGATTTCGAAATCATATTCCTAAAATAGCAGCAGCCATCTGCATATCTTCCCCCCCAACATAGGCTTGTTAACCAAGTATTTTAATGCAGAATGGTCTGTATACATCTCAAATTGTTCACTTAGTAAGTAGTGTCTGAACTTCTAGAGCACATACACCATAGCCAAACCTTCGTGCTCTGTCATTGAATAGTTATTCTCATCTTTAGACAACTTCCAACCTACAAACACTATAGGGTAATCCAACTCTCCATCACCTGCCTGTGTCAGTGCCACTTCAAGTGCAATGCATGACGCATCCACATGCACATGAAATTCCTTCTTCTAATTCGGGAAGACTAGGATCAGCGCGATGAGCATCTTTTCCTTTAACACATCCACACTCTACTAAAATTCTCCATTCCAATATAATGTAGCATCCTTCTTTAGCAACTTCTCCATCCGAGTGTAATCTTGGCATAACTCGATGAATTTTCGATATTATCCCATATGCCCCAACGTTGCGTGTAGCTGTTTCACACTTCCTGGAGCCTCCAAATTAATTATAACTACTATCTTAGTTGGTTCTTCCATTAATCCTTGTCTGCACACCACATGGTCGAGCAAGATTATGAAAGGAACACAGAACAATAATTTCTTCAAATTGAGCATGATCTAATACCACTGGCATGTATCCAGCATCAAGCGTAAGCTAGCTACAAGGTGCTTCACCATCCCAAACAATATCCAATAATCAAGGTAAACCCCCAGAAACTTGTGAATGAAGTCCTTGAACGCCGTGGTGACCATGTGCGAAAAGATTGTCAGCATGTTCTTTAGCCCAAAAGGCATAACAGTATATTGAAAGCATGCCCACTCGGTTGCGAAGGTCATCTTACTTCTATCCTCTGGTGTGATCTTGATCTGATGGTACCCTAAGAACCCATCAGTGAACAAATATGCCTCCTGTCCTCCTACATTATCCAACACTTCATCAGTGAACGGAGTTGAGAAAGGATCATGCACGCAAGCAACATTCAACTTCCTAAGATCTACGCATATCCTTATTTCATCCTTCTGCCTCTTTTCCTGAACTACTATTGGGCTCACCCAATAAAATTCTTCCATCAGTTTAATAATACCAGATGCAATCATTTTATCTAACTTTAAGCAGACCTTTTCTTTATACTTTGAATTGAGGCAGTAAGGCCTTTTCTTGATCAGCTTCGCATCTGGTTTCAATGTAATTTTCATAACTCCTAGGTCCCCTACTATCCCCTTTAAGTCTAAGAACTTTGTAGGGAATAGGTCCTGGTATTCATAGAGCAACTCAATTACCTTATCCACCATAACATAATCCCAGTAGTCCCCTACCTTCGCAAACTTCAGGCACCTTTGTCCCAATGTTCACTTGTCTCGTTTTCAGTGGCGCAGTGAGATCTGGATTTTCTATCTGTGGTCCATCAACTTCATGGTGAACTTCTATTTATGGGATATTAATGTTCCTCAAATCCTCGTGTTCCTCTTCAGCAGTCACATTGTAGCACTCCAGCCCATGTCACAACTGGGTGGTCCAATCCAATTGAATCAAATCCAAGGGATCTTGCGGGATTCTAAAGATCGTCGCATTCACCTCTTGTAGTGCTTCATCAATGCACTCAAATCCATCTTCAAAGCTGAATGTCATCAAGGATTCTTGTCTCAAAATATCCCATTCATCCACGCCATGGCCGAGCTTTGTCTCTAAGTACCAATTCATAGGTATTATGTCCAAGGTGTGACATAACATATGCACCCACTCCAGTTGTGGTTCTACTCCATAAGCATCGGTCCATTTGGCTAAGTGATCACGTTGATTGTTCCTTTCATCATATTTCTATATCAATCGTACCTTTGGGTGACCAAACTGCACCCTCATAATTCTTATATATTCGTGCCATCCCTTGAAGTTGTCTTTATTCATACCCCACCATCTTGCAGGCGTAGCACCAAGTCTAAGGCTTGGAAGTGATGTTTCTCTAGCACTTCCCTTTCAAATGCATCCAAAAATTTATCAACGTTAGTTAAACAATCATAGTAAGGCAAAATACTTACCTCTGATGATACGCAATGCAATGATTTGGTCATCATGTTACATCATAGCATAGACACTTCATACAGTCTATTATGCTAGTGTTCCAATTCCTCGTCTAAATATGATGTGCATAAGTTGTTGTGGTCCCATGCAATACATCCATCAGATTCTGGATTCACCCAATCTTGATCTTGTATTATTATCTTATAAATATGGTCTGAATCATCGTCACTTTCGTAATTGCGGACTGATTCAGTTTAGCACGGTCCTTCTGCAGGGTCCAATGGTACTACTACAAAGAGAGATTTTCCTTCAAATGACATCATCCGCTTCTTCAAATTGAACACCCAATTCATGTCAATAGCCCAGTTGATCCCAAGGAGCACAGGGAAGGGCTTGTTATCATCCACAATCTCTATCACTTCAAAATTGGCCAATGCACTCGCTCCTTCAATATCGATTGTCACTCCCTGTAACCTTCCCATGGGGATAATATTTTGTTGATTCATCATCCTCAATTGAATAGGAGACGACTGTAGTGTAGGTCTCCCCATTCTCTCCCATGTCTATTTAGAAAAAACATTTGCGTTGGACCTTAGATCCAAAATAACTTGGTCCATTTCATATTCTTCTATTTGCGTAGTGAGTCTCATCTCACGCCCTATTCTTTCCTTATGCTTACCAATTTTCATGACCACATCTGGTTCTTCAAGAGTATGACTAGTACATTTATTGATCAACTCCTGTAATCTCTTTACGACCTTGCTATCTCAAAGTAGCTTCATACAGGTCTCCAAAAATGTAGTAAGCATGGATGGGTCTATTTCTTCAAACTTCTTATCTTGACTTCTTGAGATATAAGCCTTAGCGAAGCTTTTCTTTGCTTCCATAAATGTTTCCCTCACATGATCCAGATCAAACCTGACCTCCTTTTTTGGAACTTTGTAGACCCATTCAGCTTCTTCAAGCTACTTTCCCTTGTCTTTTCCAATCATCATTCCACTTCGCAACATGATGTTCACATTAGGGTCCTCTTCGTGGTGTTCAACCCTCATCATCTATAGATTCTTGGTAGGTTGTTGAGGTTGCACACCTTTTTCGCATAGCTTAACTAGTAATATAGGGCAATCTTCTATCGTGTGGTCAAACTGAGTGTAGTATATGCATGATAAGTGCATTGGGTTCATCCATTCTCGTGCATAGTGTCCCGGTACCCCACAGTTGTAGAAAATCCCCAGTCCTCAACCTTTATCAGGTCCTCCTCCACCTTGGCCTTGTCCGTGCCCCTGATATCCTCCCCGTGCTCCCCCAACGCATTGATCCAGAGGACAAGTTTCTGCATGCACTCTATATGCAAGCGTCCTATCCATCATTAGCTCATAGCTATGATAGTTACGCTCATCATGACCTAGCGATTGACAGAAGTTGCAAAAGAGTTTTTGCGGTGTCTGTACAAATTTCTATAGTAGGTGACAATTGTTTGTTACATGTTTTCCAGCAACCTGACAAATAGCACACCATAGCACAGGCCTTATAATTGCCCTGCTTGAGCTTCTAGCCTCATAGGTATCAACCCTCCTATTGCAACATAATTCACGAAGATTGGACAATGATCTTTGTCATGCCCCTAAATTTTTCATTTCAAGCACCAAATTTCTTCACGCACCTCTGGCTGAACTGCTCTATCCTTCTTTAGACTTTGAAACTCTAGGAAAAGGTTCTGCAACTGCACGTGAATCTGGTGGACTCCCAAATTATCATCTTGCATCGATGTCTCATGCAATCTCATCACAATATCCAGGGCTTTCTCTTGGGTCCCAATATTTTGCTGTGATAAAGCAACCCGCAGATGAGGCAAGAGAAAAGCCACAAACCATTCATGGTACTGCCCATCTGTAAGATTCATGTTAGCTTCCTGGAGATCATGCACTTCAATCTCTGATCCAGATCCCAGGGTGTCTCGCCAGGCTTCATCATTATCTCCTTGAATCCCACAATTCATTGTGCTTTAGACTTAGGCCTACTAAATTCCTTATTCAGCACGGTCTGAATATCTGCTAATGAAGCCATCAGGTTATCAGTGGAGTACTTAATGTACCATGTCAGTGCATGTTCCTGTAAGGAAGTGACCAAAATTTCTTTCTTCTTCTGATCATCCATTATACCCTGAGCTTCCCATATAGCCTTTGCAATGAACCAAAACTAGTTCAGGTCCTCATTTCCCAAACCCATCAAAATGGGCAATTTTACTTCATTCGCCATATTGAACAATGGCAAAGGTGGTGGCGATGTGGACAAAGGTGTATTTGTGGAGGTGAATGCAGAGGTGGGCTGGGTGGATGGGGTATTCATGGTAACCCTCGTCTTATTAACTGAATAACACTCTAGGGTGAAGCTTGTGTTGTTTCCTCATCGTCACTCAGAGGAGGTTCGATTAACAGCTATATTTAGGGTTTGTTTTCCCTCTATCACTGAATATATTTCCACTTCGCGTAGCTCCAAACATCAAGGTAACTACATAACCCACTTTTCACATAAGAGCATCCTAATTCAAGTATTTAAAGACCTTAAATACTTACCTCGTGGTCCCTTAAAGAAGCAACACTCTCCTTCATTGTAACTGACTGAGGTATCGATCGTGAGCTCTGTCATGAATCCTCCTATGCTACGATCAAGCCAGTGATCGACAGCGCGTGTGATCTTATCTTCTGAGGCTTCCAATATCCACACTAATTCCAAGGTTCACACTATCGGACCGTTAAGCCTCTACCTTCCTTGGTCATTTTCCAATTTAGCGATCCACTCGTATAATTCAACCAGGAAGGAACAAAAGAAGATTTCGTGTATTTCTGTGTATGGGTGTCTATCCAACCACTAGTCTTTCATCAATCGTGATTTCTATTTTCTTGCATTGCAAATTTGTGGATCTTCCTATCCAATAAGTCTTCAATTTCCTTCTTAGTTAGATTCCAGTGATGCGACATCACACATCTCTTTATGTAGATCCCAGTCCCAGCAACAGAATCATTTATTGGCTTAGTGGGCCCTCACCCAAGCTCAACGATAATGTAGCCAAACAAATCCCTACACTACTGGCCCTTTCGGCATCAATCTGCAGAGTGCAGAATAAGTCTCACCTAAAGCAGTATGGGGGGATTTTGACACCAAGTTTCCGCACTGAGAGATGGTAGTGATGTCATTTTATGCCCTAACTTGGCATTCACGCTGATCAATAAGCCTTTTAGGGCTTATCGATATACTTCTCCTAATCGGCCTCTTGACCTTCGTGAAGGTCTATGACTGTAGTTCGCGGACTCTAATCAGGTGAATTAACCACTTACACACTTCTGTAATTAGTCTTATGTCCGTATTTACCCATATGGGCTTAAGTATCTGATAACTTCAATATATATTAATATGTTCTTTGCATAAACATATATTATTACTTGCGTATAGATAACAATGTAAAACATATAGATTCGCGCACCAATATAGCATTAAATCATGAAACCATTATTCAGCATAACAGAATCGCATTTATTCATAACAGAAGTAAATAGATCAAGCATAGATATTTCCAAAGTAATATTCTTTATTAGTACTTCAAATCTTCTTACAGACACTAACTACCCTATGCACTCATCTACAAGGGTCCACGTACTCAGCTGTGGACTTCCACCCTAGGCCTCTGCACACACAATTGCAGAGATTTTCTTCTATTCTAAGACTCTTAACTCTTAGCTCTTACTAACCCATCAACGACTTAACTTCCTTAGACTCTTCTAAGACTCTCCTTTTTATACAATCCCATGGCCTGTGGACCATGGGTGGATCTTCTAAAGCTGACACAACTTACATAAAACAAGGGAAGAAACCCTTTATGACACTTTACATCTACGCACTTTGCGACCACAAATTGCGGAGGGAAAAATCGACCCTGTCCCAACAGACATGATGCTGTGTCAACCCCCATTATTCATGGAAAAGGGTCTAGCCATGTGATTATGATGTAAAATACTCTATAAGAGTCTATATTGTAACTTTGGTTAAGGGTTTCGTAGTCATACTTAGCCACTAGTAGGCTATTGGGTTGTATTGTAATTGGGCCACTGGGAGGAAGAGGCATTACATTTTATTTCGAGTACATTTGTTCCATAGTTGAGAAAAAATAGCTAAGAAGGATAGGAGGTAGAGTACACAAGTAAGATATGTGCACTATACCATCCCATATGCCACATACCATACTTCTTTGTACTTGTAGCCATATTTCTAGATAGAGAAAAAGAGTGAAGTGACCTCACCCTCCTGTTGGGTTTTCCCCTGAAATGGTTACGAGCCCTATTATTGCAACAAGAATTTAGCAACTACCAAGGCTACCAACTTAAATTATCAACCTAGGGTTCATACAAAGTTAAGATGGGTCGACAATATATGTGTAGCAGACACTTCCTCTTCATAGTCATACTCCCTTTGGTGAAAATGAAAGAAGGCAATGAAAAAACTTCAAATTAGTAATGACCTAGGTAAGATGCCAATCCTATGTCGCAAAAAGGTAAATAACAATAAGTAATTATATTCTACGTTTGCTGGAAAGTAAATCTAGACTAATTGCATAAATCAACATTCAAGAAGCAAGCAATGTAAGAGTTAAATGGTAACCTAACCAAGCCTAAACTCAACCAAAGCAGTCTTTGCACATTCATAGGCTATAATTATACTTCCACCATGAATTTGGAGTGAATATGAGCAAGGAAGATCTCAAAAGCAAAGTACTACAAGATGTTAAAAGATTGCTGCAAGATGTTTTTTTCTCAAGTTAACTTGTCAAATACCAAGAAAATAAAATTGAAATGATATGGGTTATCCTAGGACTCCAATCCAAGTCGAATCACTCAAAAATACCCTTGTTAACATGTGCTAAAAATTAGTAGAAGGTTACTAGTCTAAAAACTAGAAATTCAAGAATCAATAAGTTTGTTAACCTACCAAATACCTAACCAAATCAAGTGAAAATGCTATGGGATAATTTATTATTATTAATAATAATGTTATTAGGAATAAATATAAGTCTAATAAAATCAAAATATCTTTGTTAACATGTGCTAAAATTCAGCAAAACATTACTGTTAAAAACTAGAAATTTCAAAGCAATGAACGAGTGAGTTGATATAAGTACCCAAATGTTTAAGCTAATCACAATGAATTTTTTTATTAAATTGGGTGATTTTAAGTTCAATCCAATTGGAATAAACTTGAAACTCTCTCATTAACATGTGTTAAAATTTAGTAGAAAATTACTGCTATTTTGCTACATGATACTTCAAGAAATTCTAAAATTGTGAACTAGTAAACCAATCCAAGTAGTTCAAAGTTGTTCTAAAGGATGGATCATAATTGTAATGTATAAATTACTATAAAACGACTTATTTCAATCATTTAACCAATATAACCTACAACAAATGAAGCATGAGTATTAAGTGCAAAAATAAGAAATGTAAGAATTAGAGATGCAAGTGAACAAAACATTCAAAGAAGATAAAGTGATTGTACAATAGGGCTCTTAGGCTCCTACGATGGCCAAACCCAGGGATACTTAGATTCCTATGAATGAAACCAAGCATTATAAGCTTAAAATGGCACCAAACTTCATTATTCAATAAATCCACGTAAATCCCTACTAGAATGAAAGTAGAGCTGCTAAATAACATGTTTTCTCCACAATTAGACTAAGAAATACATGCCCCTAGACACAAATTCGTATTGGTACTTAAAACAATTGATGGGGAAGCATTCTCCTTGAAAGGAAGCAACTTTTCCCTCCAAAATCCCTCAAAAAGTGGATCTAGTTCCCAACAGTGGGAATCTTCATTAAATGATAGGAAGCACATTCCTAGATTTTTTCAATCATTGGAGCTCCACAATATGTTCAATAAATTCAAAATATCTTGTTCATTTATTATGCAATCTCAACATCCTATAGCAAGGAGAAATTCCCTATATTATCTCAGTCATAATTTACTCAATATTATGCAAAAATAAATAATATTAGGCACATAATATGAAATTATATGTAAACCTTCCTAATGAACACATTATAGTTTAAAAACAAGTTATCAAATGCAAAGAGAGAGGTTAAATATGTTGAAGGATGGTGAGATAGGCCTTAATTTGTATCTAATTTGGAGGCCCATCATACCCCCTACTAAAAGTGTTGCTCATCCTCTGAGCAACTTAGTCAGCTAATTGTACCTCATTCATGGCCTTGGTTTTTTGCAAATTAGTATTTTGTTTGGCAGTCATTTCAAGCACAAAAAAGTAATTTTTCTCTTTGCAGGTGAACTATGTTGGCTTGTAGGACAAAGTGGAATGAACTCCATTGCATTCAAATCTTCTCCCTTGACAACTTCATTCCATTTTCACTCATTTTTCCAAAACAGTTTGTGCACAAAAAAATCATAGATTTAATAGAGACCATTAGTCTATTTTTTTCTCCTTGTGAAATATGGGCTCATAAAGAGTTATAGGCTTTGAGAGGTCTTCCAATCCTTTCCCATCCTATTTATACCTTTTTCCACCATTTGGGTACCTTTGAAACCTTTAAAACACCCTTGGATGTAATCATGTAATAGTACATAACATCTTATAGCATCGTGTAGTAGACCTATATCATCCTCTAGAACCTCACAAAAACCCATCATAACTTGACTATAATTGGCCCTTGGGCCTAATTTTAGCCTCTTACCATTATATAACATCTTCTAGCCCTTGGACACAAATTGGATGAGATCATAGACCCCTCCCAAACCCTCTTTTCATCCCTATGGTTTGATTTTTGCAATTAGGGTTAGCTATTTTAATGGTGAATGCCTACTTTCATTCTACTCCCTTCCTCTTCTTGGATGTTGTATCTCTATGGTTAAATCCACCGCCCATAGTCTTTAATACAAATTTGGAAAGTTGGAAAGGAAATTCTCCCTTTCTGCTATAAGTTTGTAGACATTTTTGTGCAATGAGGTTTTTTGAGACAAAAGTAAAAAGCGCAGTTTGCTTGTTGCTTGGAAGAGGGAATATTTCATGCTTAACTCAAAACAAATGCAATTGTTTGTCTTATCTTGTCCAATTCAAAAGAAACATCCATAATCTTACTTTCATTCTTAAAATTCTATAAAAAAATTCTATAGGATGTTCAAGTGAAAGGAAAGAAAAAAATAAAAATAAATAAATAAAATTATAGGATTTTTGTCCAAAAGAAACAAGAAAAAAAGTGTACCTACTTCCCTTTTCATGCTCTTCATTTGAATTCTAGGGTTATGGTAAAAACTTTGTTCAAAATAAGGATTTTTGGAATCTCTCTAGACTTTCTTGTAGCACTTAGAAGTGATCTTGTAGTAGCAACCTATAGGTCTTATAACTCCTCTATAACAGCATATGAGAGCGATAGCTTGGGAAGATTATCCTTTAAAAGTGGTGGTGGGCCTCCTTAGCTTTTAAAATACAATTTTTTTTGTTTTTGTTTTATTTTTAATGCCAAATGAGGCTTAGGGCCGACTTATTCTATTGGTTTTTGGGTGGGTTGGATCAACATGTGGTATGAGTTTTCCCCCACCTACCACCATTGTAAACCAACCACACACAAATTGGCCCACCCCTCCCATTCACCAGTTTTTTTTTTTTTTTCACAAGTGTTATGGAAAAGGAAGACAACTATAATTAAATGTTGAGGGTGGCTAATATTGTTGAACCATCCTTAGCTTATAAAACCTCTTCTATCATGCATTGATAACAAATTTTTAATGATAATATAGGCTCAAAAGGAGAGGTGAACAATAGTGCATACGTGTGGCTACCTGGAGGTTGCTTACTAATGGTGTTGATCCTATGGTGTTTGCATGACATTTTTGGAAAGTGATAAAGTTGTTCTTGATCCTCTTCTAAGAGATAATTTCCTTTTCATGCTTCTTGAGGAATAATGGTTGATTTTTGAATGGTTGATTTGTTAACTCCTTGCGGTACCATCTTCCTATGCTTGCTGCTTTGTGCATTCGCTATATTTTGGATTATATTTTTACATGTACTTGATTTATAGAGGCTTTTTAACATAGGTTTTGTTGATGGTATATCAATTGATATTGTTCAAGATAAACAACACCATGTTGTAGCTCATTTTGGCACACGATTAAAATTGCGAATGTGATGGCACCTGATAACTTTTGCTGACAACTCTTTTCTCACCCTGCAAAAGCGGTGTGAAAACACTATGTTAGTGAACAAAAATATAAGCAGTGTGAAAACACTATGTTAGTGAACAAAAATATAGTTCTGGATGAAATCTATTAGAGTGATGTTATAATGCTCACTATCAATGCCAAGTTGTCAAAATTATGAAAGGATTCACTAAACGCAACAATTCTTGACGAGTCAAATTTGGAGACTTTAATTGCTATTTGCACTGCCAAATTTGATGGCTATCAATGCAAGAATGAGTATATAGTCAAGCATCAAAGACATATCAACTAACTTCAAGAATTTGAACTCTGTTGGGAAGGAAATAATGAGGATCTCACCTCACTCTGACATGATAGAAAGGAGCTCTGTTGTAGGTCCTAGTTTTGTTAATCTCGTTTTTTCAGACTTGTGGATCGCAGAGAGAAGTTGGTATATGTTAATGGATGCCATTAGTACTTAAGCTCATGTCTTGCCTATAGAAAGAGCAGTCGTGGATTTCTCTTCCCCTAATATTGCTAAAGAAATGCATGTTAGCTATCTTAGGTTAGTAATCATTGGTGATTGTCTTTCTTGGATCTGAGAGCTTTCTAAGGTTCATGTTCTTCGTCAAAATCATGTTCAGGATTGGGGCACTCAATTTGGGATGTTGATCTAGTATATTTTTGAAGAGTTCCCAAACTAGGAGAAAGTTGGTGAACAAGAAATTGTAGATTTACAGGCATTCTACAAGGCCTCAAAGCAAAAGTTTGATTAAGATGTCTCCCTTAAGGAGAGAGCACAAAAATATGTAATTCAACTTCAGGGTGGAGAAGAGAAGTACCATAGAGTCCGACAACAAATTTTTGATATTAGTCGCAAAGAATTCAATCAAGTTTACAAACGACTTAAAGTTCAGTTAGAAAAAAAGGGGAAATATTTTACAATCCGTATATCCGAAGTGTGTTCCAAAATCATTGGCTGCTAAAAAGACAACAAATTAAATCCATCATTGTGCATACTAATTTTCACAGTTGGCTACATGAGGTGAATTTCGATTTCTTATTGCAGACAAATGGAGAAAAAATTAAAATTCCACAATCTGGGTTTTGTTCAGAATATCACCAATCGACTTTCGTGTACATAGTTTCTAAAAATATAAAGTTGTTTAAGACATTTCACCAATTATTTAAAGGCAGTTTTTCCCATAAGGTTGGCTCAGCATCGTAGTAATTTTAAACATGGAAGCGTGAATGGTGTGCAGAACATGATAATGCTAAGAAATATGACAATCTTGTTGCAGAACATGATAGTGGTTAGAAAAGTGACAGTGCTCCACACTGACAGTAAATGTTGCTTAATATAGCACGAGAAGACCATTTGGAAGTGGAAGACAGACAATTTGCTTAAGATAAATAAATACAGAATGGTAGCTTGCACAAAAATAGATGTTGACTTGAAGAAGAAAGGAGATCAACAACTCACATCAGTTTGTGTTTGAATCAAACAAATCCCGAGGGCATAAAATAAACGACGTTCAATGAAACAGTTCTCCCACAAGGTAGTATGTTCAAACCGCTCATCGAATAATCAAGGATCCAAAATATTTACGGCATCACCTCTCATCGTTTCTGGAAGCCACTAAGGGTGGTCCCATAGGCAGTTTGATCATGTCCAGAAACCATGTGATTTTTCAGGGGGGCCTGCACCTATGGTGTCTCAATTTACAAAAACTAATATTTTAATATTTGTATTGTAAATTTTTAAGGGTCGAAGTCTCATTTTGAAAAGAGATTATATTTAATATTATATATATAATATATAATGTATAATATTAAAATGATATTTATTTCAAAACCCTTTTAAAAAGGAAAGAAAGAAACCATGCTCGAAACTGTTTCAAAAAATCAGTTATCACAGTTAGGTTACGAGGGAAAGGTAAAGTTCTAAGAATTATATTTTGGAGGGTTCTAAGTCTAGTCATCATGACTGAGGATTGTAAACTAGAACCTTTTTGAGGCTTTAATAATATACATTAGTTTGATTTCATTATTGGTGTTGTGGTAATTGTTGTTCTCATGTGTTCCAATATTTATATATGTTTTTCTTCTCTTAGACAGTGTAAGATGGAGTTTGTGCTTTAGTTTATGTTTTTAATGAATTTACTTTGTTGTACTCATTAAAATTGAGTGTAATTATTAAAAAATAATCTTGAAGCCCTTAATGAAGAGCTTCACATCTCGGAATCTCATTCATATATGTTTTTCATCCATCATTCGTTCTACAAAGTTGAAGCAGAGATTCTTAATTTCTTGTGCAAAAAATTTGTCTCCTTCATTTTCTGCTTTACATCTCCACCCTAAAACTCTCATAGTCTTTGGCCAATCTACTGTAGAAGGCTAGGGCTTCAAAACTGGAACTTTTGGTTGCAAACTTTTGTGATCCATACTTTTGGCCACTAATTTCAATTTTTTATCCAATCTCAAAATGTCTCGAGCATTAGGTCCCCCACACAACCAGAAACTATCTCATGAGGTACAACAGACCCTATAACATCTCTACAAAATTCTTGTAGTTTTCCAAGATCAAGGAAATGAGTCTTCCATGCCTCCATGATGGTTGATTCTTCATTTTTTGCTTCCAAGGGCTCCTAATTATGGAACTCTAGGGTTTCTGCATACTAATATAGGATTGGGTTCTTTCCTATAGCACTCACACCAATCCCCCTATGATCATAATGGCCTTCATACAATGCATCCAAAAAACTATGATAATTCATGTTAAACTCATTGACAAGGATTAGAAGCTTTGGTTGTGGTGAAAATAATGAATGAAATGGTAAAAATGGGTATTTTGTATGGGAAAATATGATTATTTGGGTGGATAAGTGGCTAAATGGTGTGGAGCATCGGTTATGGTGGTGTGTTGGATATCTCCTTTCATTCCCCCATGGAAAACATAGGATTTGAACCCATTCTTTGTGCCAATGACAATCCTTTAGAAAATCTTGGTTAATCTTGTAGCATACTTTTTAATCCATATCTCTAAAATAGTAGATTAGATTCACCTTAAACACTTTTCACCATGTTTAGATCATCCTGATGCATCTCCGCATAAAAAATATTGGCCAATCGATGCACAAATCTTAAGAAAAATGGAAAATAGTTCTAGGTGATGGTGGTCAATTTCTCGAAAAGTATGCACTAGAATTTGCTGAAATTTTTTAAGCATGTTACCATTATTGTTATGCATATTTCTATGAAACATATTAGCAAACCGATGCATGGTTTTTGAGAGATGGTCAAAACAGTTTCTTCCCCATGTTTTTTGGCAATCCTGTAGCAACACAAAAATTTCTTGTAGCATTTTAGGGAAATGAGGAAAATGAATGGGAAAGGCTTGGGAATGATGGGTGTATGTTGGAAATGGATCAGCATGATGGATTGACATGTCCTTGTTCCTATTGGAGCATCTAGGCAAAGGAGGTGAAATTTTAAGTTTTACTTCCTTTTACTAGATTTTTTATCAACTTTTTCTTGTGGTGCTAACATGTTCTTGTTTCATACAGAGGTTCGATAGCACCTGCAATCATCAAAGAGAAATACTATAGAAAATATTTATTTCTCTTTTTCACTTTTTCAGTTTTTTTTTTTTTGGCCTACTAGTTGTCTCAATGAGATTTTCAACTAGGAGGTTTTATTACGTGCCTGAGAGGAGGTTATCACCTAGGATCTCATTTCCTTCTTTCTTCTTTTTCATTCTCATTTATTCGAATCCGACGACCACCTCATGAAGGTTTTCAATAAATGACCAATCTCAAGTGCCTCAAAGGAGGTTTTCACTTGAGATTTTATTTTTTATTTTATTTTCCTCTTTTCCATTTTTTATTTTATTCCTCTATCCTACTCTACTTGAAAAAAAAAAAAAAAAATCTCTTTCAAGTATAGAAATACTTCCAATGGAGCCATGTGCATAACAATATGGTAGATAAACTCATGTGTAGGCTTGAAATATATGCTTTGACATGTACTTGAATTTGAGAGACCAATTTCTTTGACTTTGATGATGCCAAATAATATTGAATATAGTGGCTCTTTTTCTTAGTGATTATCAAGAACCAAACTTCAATATTGTTGTGAAGCCCTTAATTCACTTCCTCATCTAGATTATTCTTTATAGCTTGTTCTTCCATGCCATTCAAATCTTCTATGATTTTCTGATTAGTCCCTTGTACACATAAAATATCTGATGATAAGCTTAGTAGAAATTCTTCATTATTAGGCTCCAATGGCTACTCTCCATCAAATGTAGTACATGATTATTTTGCATCTTCTTATTATAGATGTTGTTCTTCAATGACATTAGGAGAATCTATTTTTTGCAATACTCTTCCTGATCTAATATGAATACCATTTATATCAAGAGGAGTTGTTTGGAATTGTTGTACTTGAGCATTGTAAGTGGGTTGAGATACTTTATTGTTTGGGTTCGGAAATGGTTTTATAGGTAGTTGATCGAGAGTGGATCTTTGTGATGGATGTTGTTGGGGTTGTGGTTTTGGTGGAGGTGGATGGTATTGATTTCATGGAGTTGTGTATGGAGGATATTAAGGAAAATATTGAGGATATTGTGGATTTTTCCTATAAGATCCTTGCCAACATTGTTTCCAAGATTGGTTTTGTGGTTGAGATGGCCAAGGTTTCCAAGGAAAGCATGTGTTCCAATTAATTTGAGATGGTTGTGCATAACCTTCAAATTGTGAATTAGGTTCTTGGATCATACCAGGTTGAATAGGCTACCATGATATTGTTGGATATATATAACAGAGTTGTTTTAGTCACTAACTTGCTCCATTGTCCTGCTGGTAAAATTCCCTCAACCTTGATGATGTGGGAAATATTTATCATCGTATGATTCTGCATGGATAATGAAAATATTAACATCCTCCTTTTTCTCATTTTTCATTATTAACATTTCTACTTGTTCACTTAAATTGTTAAGGATTTATGTTTTAAGGTTATCAAACAAATTTCCAATTTCAAATTGACTTAGCAATCTCAATGTTGATTTACTTACTCTTGCTCTTCCTCTAGATATGCACTTGCATATTTCACAAATATCTTCAAATGATAATTGGTATAAATCACCTCTACTCATGAGATCAAGGAGATCAATCCACCCATCCCTAATTGGTCTAAGAAAGAGGGCTTTTAGTGTGTCAAATCACAAATGATTTAATTTTTTCCTCTTAACATTATACATAAATCTCAATATTATATCATCAAATATCTCATATTTTTTTTTATTCATTCTAAATATTTCATCTTTAAGAGCATAATATTTATATTCGTCTAGAAATATTATTTACATATCATTCCAAGATCATATTGAATTAGTCCCTAAACTCATAAACCATTTAAGAGCTCTATCCTTCAATGTTGTTGGAAACAATGCCAATTTTTTAGTGTTTAATAAGTAACCATAAGATATCAAAAGTATTTCAAATTGAAATACAAAGTTTTTCAGATCCTCTAAACTCATACCATGGAATTTCGGAAGGAAAGATGGAGGCGTGTTCTTCATATGAACATTAATATCAATATCTTGAATGGAAAATCCTAGAGAATCTTCCTTGTTTTCATCATCTCCATCCATTTATTCTGCCTTCTCTAATGCCTCTTCTTATTTTTCCTACAAAAGTGGATGGTGATGTGGTTATTACTACACCACATGAATCAAATGGGGGGTTTTTGGAGTTGGAGAAGTATTCTTTGGTTTTTATACAATTTTTGAATGAGAATGTTATTGAAATGCAAGGTGCCTAATGCATTTTTTTTTTGTAGAGAATATGAATGAAAAAAATAAATAATAAATCATTCCATGAACAAGAGAGTGAATTCTTTGACACCCTCCCCAACAATAGTGTCAAAAAGTGATGAGCCCGAGTATTGCAACACGAACTATGCAACTCCCATGGCTATCAACTTAAGTTATCAACCCTCGGGTTCGTACAAACTTAAGAGGGGTCAACATTGTATGTGTAGCAGGCACCTTCCTCTTCCTAGTCCAATTCCTTTTGATGCAAGTGAAATAAGGAAATGAAACATCTTCAAATGAGCAAAAATCTAGGTAAGCCACCAATCCTAAGTTGCAAAAATGTAAATAACAATAAGCAAATCTATTCTACTTTTGATGGAAAGTAAATCTGGACTAGTTGGAGAAATAAAATTTCAACGAGAAAGAAATGTAAGAGTTAAATGGAAACCTAACAAAGCCTCAGCTCAACCAAAGTGGTCTCAGGGAATTCATAGGCTATAAACATACTTCAACCATGAATTTGGAGTGAATCTGGGCAAGGAAGTTCTCGAAAAACAACTGCTACAAGATTGCTATAGTAACTTGAAAATTTCCAAAGGAAATCAAATGAAAATGAGATGGGGTAAATTTTATTATTAATAAAGATGTCCTACAACTCCAATATAAGTGTGATCACTAAAAAATACCCTTGTTAACATGTCCTAAAAAATAGTAGAAAATTACTACTCTAAAAACTATAAATTCCATAATCAATGAGCTAGTTAACCTACCAAATGCCTAACCATATCAATTGAAAATGATATGGGGTGAATTTTTTTATTAAGAATAATTTTATTAGGAATAAATCCAAGTGGAATAAACTTGAAAGAGATTCTTTAACAAGTACTAAAATTCAACTGAAAATTATTGCATAAAAATAAGAAATTCCATAGCAATGAACTAGTGAGTTTATCTTAGTACCCAAATGCTTCAGCTAATCAAGTGAAAATTCTATATGGTGAATTTTGTTATTAAGTTCGATATTTTTAAGATTCTACAATTGTAATCAATGCAAAATGAGCTTAATAATATGTGTTAAAATTTAGCAGAAAAATATTGCTATTTTGTTACAAGACACTTCCAAAAATTCCAGAATTGTGAACTAGTAAACCAATCCAAGTAGCTCAATGGTGGATATGAATTCTAAGAATTTATAATACTTTTAAATGTATAAATGACCTGAAAAATGATGTATTTCAATCATTTAACCAATTTAACCTACAACAAATGAAGCATGAGTATTATGTGCAAAAATAGGAAATGCAAGAATTAGAGATGCATTGGTGAAAAAAACATTTAAAGAAGATAAATAAATTGTACAACAAGCCTTTGAGGCTGATGGTATCTAGAAGCCCAAGGATACTCAGAGTCCTATTTAGGAAACCAAGCCTTAGAATCTTAAAATGGCAACAAACTTTATTATTTGAATCAATCCAAGCACATCCATGCTACAAATGAAAGTAGAGTTGTTGAATAACAATTTTTCTCCATAAGAAGACTAAGAAATACATGCCCTTAGAGGAAAATTCGAATTGGTATTTATACGAATTGATGGGGAAGTATCCTCCTTGAAAGGAGTTATATTTCCCCTCCAAAATCCTTCAAAAAGTGGATCTGGTTCCCAATAGTAGGAATCTTCATTAAATGATAGGGAGCACATTCCTAATTTTTCTCAATCACTAGAACTCCAAAATTTTTTCAATAGTTTCATAATATGATGTTTATGTATTATCCAATATTGGTCCATATTGTAGTAGGGAGAAAGTACCTATATTAGCTCATTCAAAATTTACTCAATATTCTGCAAAAATAAATAATATTAGCCACATAATATGAAATCATCTCTAAACCTTCCTAATGAACACATTATAGCTCAAAAACATGTTATCAAATGTTAAAGAGAGAGGTCAAATGTGTTGACAGGTGATGAGATGGGTCTTAATTTGTATCTAATTTGGAGTCCATCAAAGGGTTTCCCAGAGAAAATATTTTTTCTTATGTGCGCAAGAGATTTTATTTTTTCGTTCTCTATTTTCTGCATAATTTCCATTCATAGGCATACACTATTTATAATAAAATAGATCTAGAAATTTAATAAAGTTGTAATAGTGTATAATTTGATGTTTTAAATATAATATTATCAAATCTGTTGTGACGAATTGTCTAATGGAATATACAAAGAAATTTATGAATCATGTTGGTATCATAGTAGGTTTCTTTGGGTATCTTGTGGATATTTGTAGGGGATCTAGATTGGAGGAGATGAAAACCATAAAATCCTAAGCATGGCCAACGAATATGTGAATGACCCTCGTGATCTTGTAGAGGTGACATTTTTACGACTAGTAAAACAAGTCACAAACATAAATCGCAATGTAAATGTCATCATGGAAACCCTGAAAAAAAGCTTGGGTTACTTAGAGAAGATAGGGGTTCAAGTGCAAAGGACAAATTAGAAGGGGGATAAGAAGATTGGGAAGAATCAAAGAACCAACCGAAGAAATAACTTGGAAAATATCAAGCCAATTCAAGTGTCATAAATCAATCACATTCCATGTTTAAAATCAAAGCAAAATTCAATATCAAGTCATACCACAATGAGATTGATGCTCTAAAGTTGAGTCACTCATTAGTGTATCTAGAAGTTTATTTCAGAGTCCATCAAATTGAAGAAGCACAAGATATGTCATTTACATGGCTGAAATTAGAGGGACATGCACTAACTTGGAGGATGATCCACACAGATACCTTAAGGTTGGAGGGGGAGCCTGTAATGACTAAGTGGGATACTTCAAACCCCTCATTAAGTCACATTTTTACCCTATTGGGTATGTATAGGACCGGTGAATCTAGTGGTACTACTTTTAGAAAAAGCCAGGCCAAAGCACACATAAGTATACTACATAGTTAAGAAATATGGACATAATGTTGTGTATCTCCCAATTATTTGGGGGGTATACACCACCATCTGCATGAGCAATTGATGTTGTTCAAGCCTAAATTAGTGGACAAGGCTTGTGTACTAGCACAATACTTGGAGAACATAAGCCTGAAGAGAGAAGAATGAAATGGATCAAAACATAAGGATAATAGGACACTTCTAGTGGGGGAAGAAGAAAAAAGTGGAAAATATAAAAATAATAAAGCCACAACACATTAGTGCAAAGATCCCAACAACCACTGTAACATTGATAGTCATACAGAGGAGAAGTGTTGGAAGTTACATCTAGAGTTAAACCTAAAGAACAAGAAGAAAGACAATAAGAAGAATAATCTCATGGCCATGGATTTGAGCAACCAAGTTGAATGAAGCTTGGACGTGGATGAGAATATTGTTTGTACATTAGTGAAAAAGGAGGTTAATTTGAGTAGCCTTCAACAAGAGGAAGAGAAAGAGATGACCAAACTCTTTCATATAAAGATACATGTCAAGAAGACAAATATGAATGCTCTTTTTGACTTAGGATCATAGGAAAATATCATTACACCAGAGCTGGTCAAGAAGTTGGATGTTGAAGTTCATGATCATCCAAACACATATCTATTGGGGTCGGTAAACAAGGATGAAAAATTGAAGGTAAGAAAATAATGCAAAATTAATTTTTCTGTTAGTGTTGATTTTATTGATGAAGTAGAACTATATATGCTTCTCCTTGATGTATGTTGAATCATGTTTGAGAGTCCCTACATGTACATGCGAGATGTGATATTCATGTGGAGAGCCAACCAATATTGATTCGCCAAGGATGGAAAATCATTTATCATCAATGAACACAAAGGCAAGTTGAAAATTTTACTAGTAAGTGCCAACTAAGTCATGAAATTGATCAGTTCTAGCAGGAAGTATGTTTTGTTAGTTTTAAGAGAAATTTAGTTTGTAGAAGTGTCATTAAGAGGCAAGACATCCTTGGACGGTGTACTATGAAACCAAAACAACAAATGGAGGAGTTGCTATGGGTATACAAGTATATGTTCTGAGAGCCTAAATGGTTACCACCTAAGAGGGAAGTGGAGCCCAAGATCCAAATATTGTTGGACTCCCCATTTACAAACATTCAGATTTATAAATAGTGTTAATTTTAGGTGTGTGCTATGCTAGAGTAATTTATTTCAATTTGTTTTCCACATTAGCAATCACATCAGCATAAAGTAGACTACAGAGTGAACATAAATATAAATTGTAGAAGACAAGCCAAGACAAGAGGACACAAGATGTGGTGCTAGCTAGGGACAAAACCTACAATGTGGGGAAACCCTTGATCAATTCATTTTTATGTTCTTCAAAGTTCAACAAAGAAAGTGAGAGAGATAGTACATTTACAATATAATTCAATCACTTTGACTTTTGATATCGGCATGAGATCAGTTGAAGACATATTGCTTCAACTGATTCTCTAAGGTGATTCATTCACCTATCATACTGTTGCATCTCGTCTGTTTGCTGCACATTACCATGTGACACCTTGCTATACTGTCACATATGTTTAACCTTGATGACTGAGTGGATCTCATCTTCATGCTGCTCCTCATGTTGCATCTTCCATTGTCTTATTCATCATCAAGCTGTCCATGCTCATGATCTCATTCATCATTACGCTGCCCATGCTCATATCATCATGCATCATTATGTTGCCCATGTTCATATCATCATGCATCATTATGTTGCCCATGCTCATATCATCATGCATCATTATGTTGCCCATGTTCATATCATCATGCTACTTATTATGGTGCCCATGATCTCATACATCATGTTGCCCATACTCATATCATCATGCATCATTATGCTGCCCATGCTCATATCATCATGCTACTTATTATGTTGCCCATGATCTCATACATCATGTTGCCCGTACTCATATCACCATGAATCATTATGCTTCCCATGCTCATATCATCATGTTGCTTATTATACTGCCCATGATATCATACATCATCCTGCCTTCCTTTGGAGACAAATGCTCTAGCTGTTTCGACAGTTCCCGGTAGTTCTAGATTTTCGGACAGTTCCGACAGTTCCATCATTTCTAGCTTTTCTAGATTTTCCAGCATTTCCATCTATTTCGGTTTTTCTGGCTTTTCCGGTATTTCCAACTTTTTCAAAGTTTCCTATAGTTCCAGCTTTTCCAGCAGTTTCGGCTTTTCCGACCTTTTCGGAAGTTTCAGCTTTTCCCACTTTTTCAGTAGTTCTGGCTTTTCCAGCTTTTCTGGCCTTTTCAATATTTCTACCTTTTCTGGCATTTTCAGCTTTTCCAGATTTTCTAGCAATTCCAGTAGTTCCATTTTTTTGGCAGTTCTAGCATTTCTGGCTTTTCTGGCAGTTCCGGCTTTTATTGATTTTCCGGTAGTTCCGACTTTTCTGGCTTTTTCAGCTTTTCCTTAGGATCTATCCTCCTACTAAAACCCAAAGACAAGTAGAGAGAGGAAGAGATCCAAGTGTGTGTAGAAATGACTTGAAGTCCTACTAAAATGTAGAGGTTGAATAGAGATGACTGTTGGGCTTCTGAGCCTACATAAGTTGTTGGTTGACTTAACAATTTGTCCATAACATAAATAAATTCATAACTTCATAAATACTTATCGGAATTGGATGATATTTAGATCAATCCTACACCTCTCAATGAGAGGGATCCAATAAAAATATCAGCTTCCATAAATAATATGAACCACGTGGAATTTTCCCTAGTTGCCAATTTTAACAGGTAGTCTATTATTTAAGCGAGGTGAAGAAATATTTGCAGAAGTTGTTGGAATGAGGTGTCATTTGACCAAGTACATCACCATGTGGGTCACCCACCATCATTATGCCAAAGAAAAATGGGAATTTTTGGATGTGTATAGATTACAAGGTGTTGAATAAAGTCATGCTCAAGAACAAATACCCCCTTCTGAGGATAGATAATCTGTTATATTAGTTATAGAAAGAAAATTACTTCACCAAGATATACTTAAATTATAGATATCACTACATTTGACTCAAGGAAGAAGATACATGGAAGACCACCTTCAAAACTAGGCAATGTTTGTATGAGTGATTACTCATGCCATTTGGCCAACATGATGCACCAACTATGTCTATAAGATTAATACATGATGTACTACACCCTTTTATAGATTCATTTGTTATATTCTAATTGGATGATATACTGGTATATAGTGCTAATTGGGAAGCGAACATATCACATTTGACACAAGTGCTGGAGACATTGAAGAAGCACAAGCCACTAGAAAATCCTAAGAAGTGTGAGTTTGTGCAGTAGTATTTTGTGTATCTAGGGTATGTGATAGGTGGAGGAGAGATGAAGATGGATCTTTCCAACATGGAGGATATCATGAAATGGCTAGTGCCTACTAATGTTTATGAATTCAGGAGTTTCATTGGGGTTGTTATGCATAATTTATGACTGAGGACAAAAGTATATTCCCTAGACCTAGTGGCCTAGACTAGAACAACAAAAAGCAAAGAGTATAAAGTTCCCCTTAGAGAAATTAGAGAATGTAAAGATTCGTACTTTGATCCATCACAAGATCTTCTCTCTTCTCATCTTGTAAACTCCAATCATAACTCTGGTCACTATAATTAAAACCTGCACAAACCATCAACACAAGCCAAATATCTATGACATCTATGTAGCATTATCCATTCACTCTATTGAATGGATCAACATAGCATTGAAATATATGAATATAAGAATAGCATAACATATACAGGAAAATTGTATACTCTTTATATTAATATGAAAAGGAGAGATTTAACAACCCAAAACAGGAGTTGATCTTGTAGATATCTCCCCAATATCTCTTGTCCTTCCTTGTCGCAAAGCACACCTCAATGTCACCCTAATGCATGGAAATGATAACTCTCTTAGGATCAAAGCAACAACATGAGGGTATGATTAGTCTCCAAAATCCAACCCCGATGTTGTAAATGGTTGTAGATTTATAGGAGAGTGTGGTATTTTAGGAATTCTTATCCATTTATTAATCTAGGCTTGAGATCCATTTAGGGGGGACGATGACATGAAGGGATAAGAGGTGAAATATCAAAGGTAGGATCACATAGGATTTGAAGTTCTTATCCAAGGTAAATGGTTTTAACAACTCCTCGAAGCTTTTGGAAGAGAAATCTTTAGAATTCTTTCTATTTTTCCCAATTTTCTAGAATCAGCACACCCCCAACAAGCAACAACCTACTACTGATTAGAGAAGGTGAAAAAGGGAGAAACCTACTTCTAAACGCATGTCCCTAAAAGGACAGGGTGCACTGGGCCTTATAAGAATTGAAATGAAGTAGTCAAATCTAGAAACTCATGGATTAAGAAACTTCATGCTTAGGACTTTGTGTAGGGATGATGACAAGGTGTTCATGGATGTTGATTGATCTAGTTTGTAGGTCTATTGACTAGATTCTACAAAATGGCTTATAATAGATTTCCCCCTAAAGTGAAAAGTCAGAAATGGAAACTAATGACTGAATTTATTTACGTTGTGACAAGTTTGAATCAAGGACAACTTGTCAAGATCATCATCTGTTACAATACATTTTCATCATGATATTTCTACTGAGTGAGGCATACCCATGCCCAACACATAAGCTAACATCACATGTACAATGATCAAGAAGTCGTTTCCACTAATGGTGAATTGTAGATCCATGATTGGATGAATGTGTGTATCACCATATCCATCATGCTTTGTAATCTTGCATTAATACTAAAATCACATCCCAAATGGATGGAACTAGATTTGAGGTCTTCTGTGTCATTCACTCGATCATCCAATGTATGAGTCTAACTATTTGAATAAAGGGTTTGGAGTCGAACAAGGTAGACACCATCTGATTACCATCCAATGATGTAAGTCATTAATAGATCTAAGAGAAACCACTGATGATGTTTCTCAAGGTACAACAGTACAATCTATATGGTGCGAATGAATGAGTTGAAGTTGAACACCACATCCAGTCAAAAACCAATGAATAAAATATACCATCGAGAGTGAGGAAGATTTCCATTGATTTATGCAAGCTCCAAAGTAATGAAAGAATATTTTCTAGGTAAACTTCCTATATAGTGAGTTGATGTTGACAGGAAATGACCCGTCGCAAGAGGGCCTTGATGTAACCTCCATCAACGACACAAAACGAGCATCATGATTTGAGATAGAATTATTTTTTGTGGCATTCATTTAGGAATGATAGAAATGCAATGAAGGCTTAAGAGTATCGCAACATTTATTAACTGGATGACTTCTCTTGAACATATTAGTGACACTGAATGGAGTTGAAACATTGACCTAAAATTGAAAGAAGAGGCTTCGATATGGTGTTATGAACCAAAAGACAAGAAGAAAATTACCCAACTCAACAACCACAAAGATGAAGTGGAAGCATTTCATGTTCAAGGTCGACTCACTACAATTAATAAGTGGAGTATCCCATTTTCCCAATTTCCCCAACCATTTATGGTCAATACCTCTTTATTTTTTTAACAAGATTGAGCATGATAACATATGCTTGATCTATAAGTTCATCTTTCAGTTGAATCCCTCTGATTACTTTTAACTAACCCTAAGGAGTGGTTTGGTCCCATCATGTTTGACAAGTCCATTGTTGTTTAATGCTTTTACAAGTTCAGCGAAGGTCTTACTCGACATCGTTTTCATCTTTAGAGAGTTTGAAAAAGAGGGAAAAAGGAAAACTCCAAAGGTTCTTTTTTGTAAATAATCTCTTCAATCTAAAAAGGTAGAAAAAAAATACTCAGGAGAACCTATTAGTCATGTTCGACTAATGTATTCCCTTTTCATGGATAGTCTAGCTCAGGCTAGAAAAGGGTTCAACTTATATTGAGTAGATGTCTTTTCATTTACTTTGACAAGTTCCAAAAGGAAAGTGCTCATAAATATTTTCATATTTCGCGAGTCTAAAAGAAGTTGAAAGAGGACTCCAGGGTTTTCGTTTTTCATAGGTTTACAAAGCCCGAAAAAATTATAAAAGTATGCTCCCTAGTCAAAATGACTTGTTTCAATTTAGACATCATCAAATCTGTTAAAATAACTATCATCCAACTGAAAATGTCACCAAAGGATTAAAAATACATGTTTCATGATAAAACTAAGTCATATTTAGGTCAAAACATTAAAAATTAATAAATTAATGATGAAAATGACCATAAAATACGAAAAATTAACCCATTTTTATTATTTCATATTTTACCTCTTGGAGAGTGCGTTCTAAGTGTTTTTTCCCCAGTCTTCTATAGTTGATTGTGACCAATCTAGTGGATCATTTCAAGCCATGTCACTTTCAAGTAGGCTCTATAACCTTTCTCTTTCCTTTCATGTTTCCATTTTGTGATTTCATGCATATTTTTCAACTTTTGAAGGGCCCTAAGGCTCTACTTTCTCAACCTAGGTCCAACACACCCCCAAAAGGTTGAAAGGTGCACTGAACATAAGAAAAATACACCAGGGAGAGCACTGCAATGCACTATATTTCCCTTGGAGGGTTTGTTGGGTTTAATTCCCCACCTTATTATGCTTCTTTTCCTCAACATTTCTCTAGTTTTTTGCATGAAATTTGTCCTAAATATCCTTCTCATGATGTTCAAGTTATCCATTGGAACAAAATAGTCTTGATATGGAGAAAAAGAGAACATGAAGAATAAGATTTGATCACAGCTAATGATCCTTCCACAATTCAAGCTTTAAGATATTGCAAACTCTTAGAATTCTTTTGGCTTCCTATTATGAGGTAGCAGATGGAATTATTGAGGTATCTTGTCCAGGCATGGGATGTTCAAGCACAGGTATTCAAACTTGGTGCACATATACTGGAAATATAGATAGGAGATATATATTTATTGATTGGTCTATCAAGGTGAGGTGCCCCCATCTCTTTATCTCGTTCAAAGTGTGGTGGAAAGACAATCAAATATTACATCAGTGCACATCGTCGATCAGTATCCCAAATGACTAAGGATGGAAAAATTGACATCAAGGATGCAGTCCATTTTTCCTTAAGAGTGATCATGTTTATTATTGATAGATTGGCTAGTGTTACGTCTCTTCATGTGGCGAATAAGTCAAATATGCAGTATGCTCTAGAATTTCTAGAGCCAACAATATTCAACTAGAGTGAGGGGGTATTGGTAAACATGAAGGAGCAACTGACTAAGGAAAAAGATGGAAATTTAAGTAATATTAGCTATGGTTCAATTTTGGTTTCTTTTGATTTATAGTGGATTCCATTACTCATGCCAAAACATCTTTCTTGAGCCAACAGATCTGAGAGTCCCATGGATGAGGATATGGGTGTGTCTCATGTCTAGACATGCAAGTCTATCATTGATGAGTTTCATACATGTCATCTTTAGGTGGTTGCACATGTATCTCATTATGGTAGAAGACTATCCATGTGCATGGATGAATTTCCATAGAGACCTAGAGCTTGTGCTTGTTCATGGCGAGCAATGGGGTGTCTTAGGTAAAACATTTTGAACATTTTGGATTTTTAAGTTTTACAATATTTTTTTGATTTTAGATGTATCTGAGACTAAACTATTGGTTTATACACATGTATATATTGGACCAGTTCGACTTGTGGGCTCTTTATATCTTCATCGTGTAGGATATCTACAACAGGCACCAGTAGCAGTACATGTTGTTGCAGCAGGATGAGAAGTACTATATGATCTTAATGTGGTCGAGACCCTTGCAAAGGATGAGCATCAGATGAAGCGGTTGACCCATGGCATAGATGATACTAGGGCCGATGATCTTCCTATGAGACTGTACCAACATACTATTGGTGTGCCTAACCATATCAGTCAGCAATTGTGCAAGATGGCTTGCACATTGGAGTGCTACCATGAACACTATGATTGGTCTACTAGGAGGCTTATAGCCATATTTTGACTGCATGTGATATTTTAGGCAATGTGGCCACATGTGTGTCAGGAAAAACTTTTGTAAAAATATTATGGTTGTATTATTTCTTTCAATGTATATGATGTGTATTGAATTAATTTGCATGTGCCGCAAATATCTATCTAAAACATTATTATCCAATGCATCTATCAATGTATTTAGATTTCTAGAAATATGTTTATACTGGATGAAATCAAAATATATTTCGAGAAGGTGAAGACTTCTAACCGAGTAAACATTAGTTAATTGTAGTACTACAAGTTGTGAGTTGATTCTGATAACTATATGGAAGATACCATGGGAAATAGCATCAGACAACAGTTTGATCATTTTGTTGTACTCAACGATGTTATTTATAGAGAGACCGATACAAAACCATTGTAAACTCACTAGTTCACTATTTGGAGCATATATAGCCCAAGATGTGGAAGAGAGGTTCCAACTACTATGACTAGCACCATCAACATAACCAACATATGGTTTGAGTGATGCTAATATCTACAAACCAAATGTAAACAAGATTAACAAAATCCTAGGAAAATCTGAAGGAACATACTTCAAACACACTCAATCACACCTATATATAGTATGTATAGAGTGCACTATGCATAAACGAAAGCATAGTATTTCTTAAAGTACAACCCATACCTAGGTTGCGCCAAGGGAATTCCATTGAAACCAACCAACTCAAAGGCCCCTTTAGCAAGAACACATTTTACAATATATGGACCCAGCTATATTGGCTTGAACTTCCCCGATCCTAATTTACCAGACCCTTGATCGTATAATAAAACAAGGTCTCCTTCCAAAAAGACATGAGTCTTGAAACTCTTTTCATATTGGGCCTTTATACGTTTCTTATGGGCTTCATTAGGCATCACAGCATCACGATGAGTTTCATCTAAGAGCTCTAGATGTAAGAGACATTCCTCTTGCACAAAAGTGGTGGGGAGGAATTTGATAGCAAGTTTGAGGGATGAAATTTCACATTCAATTAGAAGGATTACTTCTAGACTATACACCAATTGGAATGGTGTGAACCTGATAACAGTCCTAAAAGAGGTTTGATGTGCCCACAAGGACACATGGAGAAAGATCCCAATATGATTTATGGACCCCTATCACACATTCAAGCATAATTTTGAAAACTTTATTGATTGCCTCAACTTTCCCATTCACCTGAGGGTAGTAGGAAGTGGAACTTTCATGGGAAAGTCCTAGTTTGGTAGACAACTTGGACATCATGTGATTTCGAAAATGTTTTCTATGGTCCATGACTTCAGCCTATGGAACACCAAAACATGTAATGACATTGTTGAAGAAGAATATATCAGCTTTTTTGCCAGTATTATTGTATGTATGCATCACCTCCACCCACTTGGTAAAATAGTCAACTGCTACAATGATATAGCCATGCCCCCCGATAGAGAGGGTTACATGTCATGAAATAAATTCCCAATTTTGTGAAAGGACCAACAGAAATAATAGGATGCAAAGGAGTGGCTGGAGCATAGGTCTTAGGATCGTATATCTCGAATGCATGACACTTTTGGATGGTGATGATGCATTCACAAAATATGGTAGGACAAAAGTAACCAAACAAAGGATTTCCACATGCCAAAAAATGGAATTCATTTAATACTTTGTCGACCACCTCATTGGTGAGGTGCCTACTAAAAATTGCATCAATAGCACAACAACAAAGAGTGTCACTAATTATAATATAATATTTGGCTTGATATCAGATACATCACTGGTCAGAGAGAGAGAGGTGTCATAATAGATAGTTTTGATCTGGAGATATATGATAATGTCTCCATACCATGGGTCAATGACTATATTAGAAACAATGAATCATCTGGAATATAATCACCAAATGTTGGTTTAGTTTCAGAAGTGGCAGGGTTACAAATTATCTCAACAAAAACTAAGGATTTCTTCAACTTGATTTGATGAATTCCAAGTCGAAATATTGCAAGATGACAATCCACTTAGAGTATTTCCCCCTGAACAACTTTCATGATAAGATGTATGTCATGAGGTTTCAATCCAAAACAACCATAGTTTTTGCGGAGTAGTATATAATGGAGAAATATATGTACAATTTGGACAACCGCCAAAGTTAACATTTTGACATGAGTGTACTTGACTCTGGTATCAATGAGATTCTGACTCATGTAATAAATAGGATTTTCATTTCCTATATTATCATCCTTAACCTATATCATAACAATGGTAGTAATTGCAGTGGTGAGGTATAGGAAATAATCACATAAGTAATCTGGGGGATATAACAAGGATGTATGAATTAGTACATCTTTCAAGGCATCGAACGACTTTTGAGCAACATTGTCCCAATGGAAGGGAAGCCCCTTCTTTAACAAGTGAGTAAATCATCTGGTTATTTCGATTTAGTTGGGAATGAACATCCAAATAAAGTTTTCCTTCCCTTGGAGTCATTGAAGTTGAAGGAGGGAAGAAGGAGCAGGCAGATTAATGGTCACATGAAAATTTAACAAATCTATATGAATTCCATGTTTTTATACAAAAAAACTGAAAAGTTGAGCAGAACTTATATAAAACACACCCTTTTGTGAATTAATTCAAATTTTATAATGTCTACATCACAAAAATATGGCCCTAAGATGCATTGGGTGATCAAACCAATGTTGCGAACAAGCAAGAAAATCATCCAAATAAGGTTGCACAATATGTTTGATGTTGTGGAAGGCATAATTCATGGCCTTCTGAAATGTAGCCACAACATTTTTAAATATGAAAGGAATTTTCTATATGAAAATGTTCCCCAGTGACAAATGAATGTGGTTTTATGTTAGTCTATCGAGAGAATGTTGATTTGATTATAGCCAGAGAAGTCGTCCATAAATGAAAATATTTCACAACCAGCACAATCACCAACAATCTGGTTGATGAAAAGGATGGGATAATTATCCTTCAGACAATCCTCATTAATGTCCCGATAATCGACACACACATGGATTGTTCCCTATTTCTTCATGATAGGAACAATGTTAAACGCCTAATTAGATAAAGGTATGGTATAGATGAAACTAGTGCGTAGAAATTTTTCAACCTCAACTTTAATAGAGGAAACCTTCTTGGGATGAATAGGCATTACCAAATTGGTTTAGCATTAGGATATGTCTTAATTTCATGCACAATGATGTTTGAATCGATACTTGGAATTTATTCATAAAACTAGGAAAAGACATCTCTTAATTCCTAGAATAGGGCCTTATAATTCTTGAACTCATCGGGAGAGTAAGATGCACTGATATGTAGATTTTTTACAACGTCAATCTTAATTGAAATGTCGAGAGGGATAGTATCTTTAATGTTTGACAATTTCTTCTCAGAATTGACATCGTAGATGGATGTGGAATTCACAAACAACTCAATGATATTGGGTTGATAAATTTCACTAATATTATCATCAAAGGAATCTGGAAAGGAGGAATGATGATGATGGTTGTCCCATGGTGCATCATCCAACATCATGATCTCCATGATGCTCTCATTGGTGGAAAACATACAAGTGAAAGGATTAGATGATGTACCATAATATAAAGAATGATCAACCTAATTGATCAAAGAGGAAGGATTAGAATAAGGCATGCAAGCCAAATAGATGGATTTGTAATGAAGCTTAATGGGGTTGAGCAGCATATGGTCACCAAAACTATCAATATTATAGTGATCTGACACTACCCATGGATCAAATTGAATAGTATAAGAATATATCATATTAATATAGGAAATTGAAGTAGATTTGTGAGGAAGTGAGGGAGGAGGAAGCGAAAAGGTTCCCATGAGAGAGAAATCCTTAAGCAGTTCAACCCCAAACTGTTGATATGGGTGAGGAATTTTACCCATGAGAGGGACACTTCCATTAATCACATAATCAGTGGAAAATAATGTGAGATTATGGATGGCTATGATACCACATTTATGAGGAAAATTGGTCATTCTAAAATATGGCAAAACAATCGTATCCATGGCATAGACCCTCGTACGATCCAACGAAGATTATAATCTAGCGGTCCATCGATAACTTCAAATTCTACTGATATGGTCTTGCTACCTAATTATACCTATAGAGAATTCAAAATCCCACATAGTTTATAAGTTCTTCCATCAAAGTCATTCGGAGTGGTGGGTAATTGACTTAATTAAGGAGAACCAATAGCCTTCCAGCAAGACAGGGATGTAATACAGGTTGAGGCTCCTTCGTCCACAATGGAACGTTGGATATTCTTACCACAAACAATAACCTGAATCATGAAGGCTAACTGAGCTAGAAGTTCAAATTTATAGTTCTCATGGTTAAAAAATTCTAGGTTGGAATCTAAGGGATCAATACATCCAATTTTTGAAAGAAAAGCCTTCTTTTGGGCAGGGAAATTTTACAACACCTTAAGACTTGACATAGCTGATGAAGCTTGAGCTAGGTTCTCAACCAAGTTATAATTTTGTGAAACTCTTGTGCGAGGTTTAAATGTCAATTTATGGATAATGCCTTTGGGAGGCTTAATCATTAATTCAGTAGGTATTGTTAAACTCACATGGAATGCGGACAACCAAATAAGGTAAAGTTTGAATGCATTTACTATTAACAAATGATACGCATATATAATACACTCATATTACTATTGGATTCATATTCCAACATCTCTTGGACTCCAGTGGCTATTCACATTCCACACTAACCCATAGACGATTAGGTGTCCAACATTCCCCTCCTTAATCCGAAGGGGTATGTATGAGTCCAAGAAGAGAGATGTAATACAAAATGTGAAAAAATTCATGGCGGCACTAGGATGAATGTGCTCTTTGAAATGTTGGCGTAAAGGGGGTCAGGGAAAATTTTAAGAACCCCCCCTAAATTTACATGTATAATAAATGGGCGAATCTCCATGGTATATAGGAAAAATGGAAGGCGATTTTATCAATAATATGATATGTATATATAATTTTTTGGCGAATCTCTCGCCAGGCATGGCGAATATTTTACTCAATTATAAAATCTTGTGTTTATTGGATACACAAATGAAATCATTGCATTTCTTTAAAATATCTTTTGAAATCAAAATTACCGAAATTACATATCGATAATCTAGTGGGTGTAAGATAAAATTCACCCGTGCCATTCACAGAAAGCATGAGAAAAAACCTAATACTATATATAAAACCAAGAAAGATTCAAATTCATCACTTCTAGGGACCTCATAACCACCCTGCAAATACACAAGTATGTTCCTATTTGCAATTAGAAAAATTACCCAAATTACAATCTGTTTACTCCACTTTGGACTTTGTAACCACCCTGCCAATACACAAGTATGTTTACTCTCCAGCATATGTTGGAAAGTTATAGAAGGATGACTAGTGCAATCAATCCATTCCTTTTAGCCCTGGATTTGTTTCAGTTTAAAACAGAAGTATACAAATATACTTGTCCAATGTCTATGCTTTAACCATTCACCTTAAGATGTTTTTACAATATAATTTCCTAAGTCTATTTAATATCTTCATTATCATAAAAACCAACCTATATCCATCTTAACTCCACATCTACCACTCTTAGGGGGATGAAATCTATTTATCCCTCTGAGCACTTGGTAGACCCAGAATTAAGATGGATCTAAGATATAATTTCCCCTTTAAATAGTCTATGCTCACATGAATACCATGGGTTATCATAAACCTTGAGCTTAAAAATTACTATTAGTAATTTATAAAAATTAATAAAATTAATAGTTGATTTTTATTTTATTTTTATTTTAACCAAGCTAAAATGTTTTAACATACATTAAATTACAACATCCATTTTTACCCTTGATCGGATCAAATATTTTTTCACTCTATGCTAGTTTGCATAACACGATATTTGATACCTCTCGGGGGTTAGTAGATCTAGAATAAAGATGGATCTATTCTGGTTTAATTCCCCCATTTAAATCAGGCTACATTTCCAAGGAATAACATGGGTCAATACCATGATCCATTGAAGGAATACCAATGGGTCAATACGATGTTGCCATTTTTATTTTTATTAATACTAATATTAGGAGTTCAATTAACGTTTTTTTGATGTATTAATATAAAAAATAAAAAAAGTGTTTTATTTGTTTACCATTACCTTTCTTTTCTTTATATCTTTTATAATTTACCCATACCATTCATAAATACAAGGTGACTTATGGAGTAAATATTAAAAAATGTTTTATTTCTGTTTCACCATACTCTCGCCTTATTTATATTTTTATTAATTTACCATACCTCTTTTACAAATATGGTATTTGGCCCATAGGATTCACTTAAATAAAACCTCTTTCTTGAGCCTTCATAAATAGAACGAGGGTTATGGACTAAATATAAAAAGAGGTTTTATTTATTTACCATGCGTCTAGTTTATTTATATTTTTATTTATTTACCATACCTTTTGAGTAAGTATAAAAAGACGTTTTATTTATTTACCATACCTCCACTTTACTTATATTTTTATTTGTTTACACCCTTTCATGTATATAAGGTGACTTATGGAGTAAATATAAAAAATGCTTTATTTGTTTACCATACCTCTCATTTATTTATATTTTTATTAATTTACCATACCTCTTTTTATAAATATGGTATTTGGGCCTTTGGCCCATAGGATTCACTTAAATAAAACCTATTCTTGAAAATGGGCGAATGGATTCACTTAAATAAAACCTATTCTTGAAAATGGGCGAATGGAAGGTTGTAACTCCTAATTTCAAGGGCTAAATTTACCTTTTTTACCCTCTCCCTTAAAATAAGGTGGGCTATTTGAGGTGATTTGTAAAAATGTACTATGATACAAAATATTTGCCTACTAAAAATTTAAAACCCCTTAATTTCGCCAAAGGGCGAACATTCGCCCCTAAAATCACCCCTAAAGGGGGTGGTTTAAGGATGACCACCAACATTGGAATGCTTAGTGCAGTTCCCAAAACTCTTCCAAATCTAGCATGAAGTTGAGGTCTTCTGCTAGAGGAAGTGTTCCTCATGTTTTGAAGATGGAAACCTTCAACCTTGAAAGGGAGGTCTCACCATGCATAAAGGGGAGAACCTCAACCTAGAAAGGGAGGTCTCAAACTATGATGGTTTAAGGATGACCACCAACTGAAGGCATGCTCAGGGGCATCTTTGTCTCTGGCTATAACGTTGAATCTGGTATGGTAGGTTGTGACTCAGGCTCACTTGATGTGGCTTTGAAGCTTGTAGATGACCATCATTTCCCCCCCTGTCAGATACAAGATGAGATGATGAAGACAACTCAACTGTAATATTGTTCAATATTCTAGAACAATTTATGACATATGACTAAAATATCTTCTTGATTGTTGATGCCCATTGCCAACAAGAAATCCATCCAATATGAATCTTTGTTCTTGCAGGAGGCTTGTTTTTGAAGCATCTATTAGAAGAATGAGTGGTTCTATGACAATTCTCACATGGGTTAAGATCATAAAAATGATCTTTCATATGGATAACTTGGTCACAATGTTGGCATTTAACAACTTTTGGCTGTGAATGTGGAGGAGCAAAATCTAGAACATGTGAAGGTGAACTATCGTGAAGAAATCCGACACTTTGAAACTGGACGAGCTTTGAGTAATCTAGAATGTGAAAGGAAAACTCCTTATCATATCCAAGACTTGGTCTGTGCTTGTTATGGATAAGATCTGTTACGTCCCTATACTACTAGTGTAAACCCTTATTGTTATTAGTACAACCCCCTCATTATATTGTTGTACCCATGTAGTCCCCATATCGTTACTATTGTGTCCCATAGAAGCCCACTATTGTTATTATTGTGCCCTTACATTATTATTGTTATGTCGGCTCTAATTGTATTATGACCCCTTAGACTCCTATAGATAGAAAGGAGGTCTTTTCACTTGTATCATCCAAGAATTGTTCACTTGTAAATGTAAAGGAGGTTTCCCCCTCGAAGAGGCTAAATTATAAGGCGTTCAACTATCTTTTCTATCTTTTTGTGAGCTAGTTTCATAACATTTGGTACCAGAGCATTGGATTCTAGGTTTTCGCTACTCCAAATAGGTTATCATGGAATTTTCTTTATAAATTTTTTTCTGTGATGTTTCAGAAGTGAAAAACAAAACCCATTTGAGACGAAACCACACTGAACCTTGGCTTCGAATTTCAAAGCTTTTCGCACTATATTTATGGAGATATCTGAGGAAGTTGGTCTTTTTGTAGAATCTTGAATTACATTCCAAACAGGTGACCTGGGGAAAATAGTAATAACTTTTGTTTTGAGCATCAGATTGAAATTTCATAAGAAATTACAGAAAAAGGATGGACTGTAGTTTCCTATGAATATTTTTTAGGTTCTAAGGTCAAAACAATGACATGCGACACTTCATACAAGTTCTCTCTTCTGAAAAGGTATATAATCGGGTCATCTTGGGAGATTGTGCATAACTCTGCCTTGGAGAATCTAAATTTGATCAGACTGGTGGCATTGGAAGGAGGACACAAAGGACTACTACAGGTCACAATTTCATAACTTAAAGATCCGAAAGTATAGAGTTACAGTCATTTCAAGATCGAGCTCCTAAAATCAAGAAAAAAAGAGATGAGGAAGTTTGATGGCAAGGATCCGGTAAATTGGATACTACAAATGGAGAAATATTTTGATCTACATGGTGTACCATTATTACAAAAGGTATGTATTGCATCTTCATATTTATAACAAGATCAATTTTTATGGTATAAATGGCTTTGTTTTCATAAACAACTTGTTACGTGGTCAATTTTCACGGAGGAAATTATAGCACATTATGAGAATACAAAGATCAACACCTTCTTTAGAGAAACCCCACAACAATTGGAAGAAAAAAGAGAAAAAGGGCTTTGTTACAAAGTGGAAAGCAAAATTATGGCAACAAGGAATTCTACCCCTCACCACTGTAAAGATGGAAGTGTTTTTTCTCCTAGCCTTCCACAACCTACAAGAGTTACACCACAATAATTGGAACAAAAAAAAGAAAAAGGGCTTTGTTACAATTGTGATAGCAAATGTACTAAAGGTCATAAGTGTGTTGAGAAGAAGTTATTTTACATAGAGTATGAAGAGGAGGAAGAAAGGATCAAGAAACATCAAAAGAAGAGGATATACGCCAGGACCCAACCCCAGAGAAACAAGAAATGAATCCGACCATATCTTGTAAAGCATTGGCAATAATTACCACTCCTCAAACTCTCAACATAGAAGGAAATATCAAGAAGAAAAAGGCTCAAGAAGTGAAAGATCACATCAAGAAAGAAGAAATGAATCCAGACATATCTTGTAATGCATTGGCCAGAATTACCACTCCTCAAACTTTCTAGATAGAAGGACATATCAAGAAAAAAATGTTCAAGAAGTAAAAGATCACAACGAGCATCAAGAAATGAATCTGACCATATCTTATAGAGCATTGGAAGAAATTACCACTCCTCAAACTCTCAAGATAGAAGGACATATCAAGAATAAACAGGTTCAAGCAGTGAATAATCACATCGAGCATCAACAAAAAGTTCTCCAACTTTTAAAGGATAATGCCACTTTGGTGAAAAATCAAATGAAGCAACAGATAGATCAACATCATAGTGAAATTTTTTTTGATTTAGGTGATAGGGTATTTTTACTGCTACATCTCAAGCAAGCTATTTATGAGAAGAAAATGTTGGCAATACTACATGCACTTAAGAAATGGTGACCTTACTGAATGGGAAGACACTTCAAGGTAAAAATGGATCATGATAGTCTTAAATACTTTTTAGAACAACTATTATCTTTAGAATAACAAAAAAAATAGGTCACAAATATGTTAGTTATGACTTTGACATCATCTATAGAAAAGGGAAGAAAATTTTTGTTGTAGATGCACTCTCAAGAAAGAATGAGGATGTGGAAGCATTGTTTTGTGTTATTTCAATTATCCAACCAGATTGGATAAACAAAGCAAGGGATGAATGGAAGAAGGATGAAGAAGTATGGCCACTCATTCAAAAGTTGCAAAAGCTCCCAATTCAAACAATATTGCTTGAATTTCAAGAGGAAGGAAAAATCATATTGGAACCTATAGCAGTCACAAAAACAAGAAACCGACAGCTACAAAATCGATCAATTTCAGAGTATCTCATCAAGTAGAAGAACTTACCCCCTGAAGATTCCACATGGGAGGACAAGAATTTTATACAGAAGCATCAAGAACTACTCAAGTGTTGAGGACAACACTTTTTGGAGGAGAGGGGAATGTTAGGCCCCTATACTACTAGTGTAACCCATTATTGTTATTAGTACAACCCCCTTATTATATTGTTGTACCCATGTAGTCCCCATATTGTTACCAGTGAGCTAGTTTCATAACAAGATCTTCCCAAGGTCTGATGATTTTCTTGGGAAGTACAGACTAAATTTCAGTTTTTGCATGCAAATTTGCTCCTGAAATGGGCACTACGTCTTTTATTTCTTGTTTCTGATGGGTTTCATGATGCTTATGTTGTTGTAATTCATCTTGCTGAAGTTGGGATTCAAGCCGCAAAAATCAAACTTTTCCTTTGCATTCTGCAGACATGTTTTAATATCACAGAGAGTGTTTTTGTTGATTTTCACCATCTCATCAATAGTTGAATGAGTGAGAATATTTAATAACTCTAATACATCACCAATTAGAGCCATTTTAAAAAATATGTATTAGTTGAAAATCACAATGACTACAAATATTTTCCAATAGCCACTATAATCAAAACTTTACTCTCTCTTTAACATTAAATATATCTTTATGATACTTGTATAATAGGAAACAAACTAATCCAATTAAATCTCAATACACATACCAATTCAACATTGTGTATGCCAGTGTCTATTACACGGTATTTTGTCATGCATCCCACACTTCCTTGTGACATACCCCAAAGTGCCTGAAACATGACCATCATGTAGTGTACTCATCCAAATATGCAGCTCAGATCCTCCCTTAAACAATGATTGAAAATTACCTTGAGCTTCCTATGAAGGAAATGGCTCTAAAACCTTAATTTTGCATCATCACCCCCTTTATGTTGGAAATCGGGATGGTTTCCAGTTTCACTACACTAACCCCGCGATACCATCACGCTTTTGGCTTGGATACCATCGATGATCCCTAAAAGGAAATTTTCCCAAAGATGACATGAAGCTTCGTGATCTAGAGGCTTCCATAACAACGAGCTGGAGGTTGTTCGGTGTGGATGAGGTCAAATTCTCTCAACTTAGTCTTTTGGTCTTATCCCTATGAGCTACCTCCTTGAGATGAGGACCTTCTCCTATATTTAGGTAGATCATAACTCCCTTTCCCCGCCTATATATTCATCCTCTCCCATTCCCAAATGGTTGGCCTTTGGCTATTTTCAGCCTTATACTAAGATTGTGCCTACATGCTACTCATTTGGCTTGGAGGAGTGCTTGGAGAGATTGAGCTCAGACTTGGACATTCACTCAAGGAGAGCTTATTGACTTCAAGGCTTGGTTGTATGCTTCCTCTTTTATTCTATTCATATATACAACTGCTCGTTCATTTTCCATAAATGTTTATGTTAATGCATCATTTATCTTAATTCTCCTTGATATGTTAAGTAGGTTAGTTTCGATTATGCTATTTTAACTTGCATGATTTTTTGTGTATTGATCTCTTATGTAGGCATTAAAACACTATGAGTTGTAGGACTGAGCCCGTGGTGCAAGCCATTTGAGGAATTTAGCAAAGGAGGATATCGTAGCATCAGAACGAGGTAGGCCATCTTCATTTTCTTCTATTTCGATTGTAACTTAGGAAAGTGTCTAGTATATTGTTACATAGGTTGTTAATCCCACTCATTGGGCTATAGGGATTGCCTAGACAGCAGTGTTTGCAACTTCACAATGAAGATAAGGGAGAGTTAAGACTATTCACCACTCTAACTTACCAATTCAACGCAAACTATTCACTTCTAGATCTAATTGTTGTTGGTTCTTCTTTAATATTTTTCTTTTATGGCATGCCCTCTACCAAACATTACTTTGGTAATGAAGTTGGTATTGTTCAATAACATTTTGATATTTGTGTTCACAAGCATAGTCATTGTTTCACTTGGGGTGCCTTATTACGATGCTTCTGCCTTTACCAAAATTTTGTCCAACTATACAAAAAATATTTTGGTGCTACTATAATGAATTCAATAGAAAGACATACAACCAGCAAAAAAAAAATATAGCTAGAGCTGGCCACAGATAGGGATTCAACCTTCTCACAATTATACAGGAGCTAACCCATCCATCAAGACACACTATTTACGTTTTCCATAAGCATCCAATGTTGCATGAATTATTAAATTTCAAAGCATTGAGGAAAGGAAAAGGCCGAGCTAAAATAATTCCCTAGCTATATTAGGGACCTGAGAAAATTGGAAGTTATAGAAATAGGTAACAATTCCTTGGAAGTGTCACCACTATCGCTCAGATACCTTCCGGACTTAAATATTTTATTAGTCAGGGATTCATCCAAATTAAAATGCGTAAGCCATTAAATAGATATTGAACGTAGGATTTCGGTGAACACACTAAAAATAATTCTTTCTTGGATCATTATAATAGAAGGACAACACCATGCTACTATAATGGAAAGATTCAATGCACTCAAACCATACCCCCATTCATTGCACTTTTGTATTCCATATTTGTGATGATCAACAAAACCAATCATTCCAATGCTCCAATCATTTTGTTAGAGCCATTAAAATATAATATATATGTTATGACTCCTTTATGGAGAGACACAACCTTGTTTGTCAAGCTCCAGGAGAAGCGTCATCATGGCCCCCATCAATGTAGCCAATTCTCGTCAGTGCATTCATGACTAGCAGTGACAAGGTCCACTCCATAGCAGTCTCATCAGTGGAGGATCTATAGTGAAAGGAAATCAAGGATGATCCCTTTATTCTTTTGGAATGAATCTATTTAGAAGAAGCACAACACAGTCAAATGGGTTCCTCTACATCAAATGAGATTTCCTTACATCTTTCATTGGTCGACTGAGTCGAGACCATCTTCAGCTGGTGATGAGGCTCATCAATGGGTAAAATATATGGACCTTAATGCACCTCCAACTTACTAAAATAAACTCTTCTCAAACTTCTTTACATGTTTTAATTATATTTTTCTTAATTATATGAGTAAAAGTAAGATGTCATGTTTAATGGTATGATGTGCATTGATTGCAGGTTTTTGGAGAAAATTGTGTCTAATTAGGGTGCAGGAACTCGAATGAGACAAGAAGGAGAGATCATAGGAGATATAATCTCCCTCCGTAACTCCTCACTCACTCAAATATCCCTCAATCAAATCACGTCAGCTCAGAGTTGTAAGTGGCTGAGTCATGAGGATGATTGGTAACCAAGCCAATGACAGTTAAGAACCAGTTAATCTCCACATTGGGAGCCAAGACTCCCTAGATTTAAGGAAGTTATCGGCAACTTCAGTTGTATAAATAAAGAGGCCTAGATCCTCATTAGGATTCAAATTTTTTGTGCAAGATAGCTAAGCCATTTTTGAGTTAAGGATTGTGACCAAACACTTTCATGTATTTTTGATAGGTTAATGAAAATGAGCAACATTCCCTTGATCCAACACTGAGTTGACTTAGAGCACTAAAGATCTTAGATTAGGGCCCAACCCTAGTAGCATAGATTCCTTTTGTTGTATATGTATGTTTAGGATTGTACTCATAGTTAGTTGCAACACTGATTTATGTGTTATTAATTTGCAAGGACTAGTATGTTATATTAGTTTGCTTCCATTTGTTGAAATTTCTAACAGTAGCATTCTAGAGATAAGAAAATATTCAAAAAAGGCTAAGAACAAGTGGTTATTACCTTTCTCCCATCTGGGGACCATTACTTGAGGAAAATTTCCCATTCAGCCCAAAAAAGACAGAATTATTGTTTCTTATCAAATTTGGGGGTTTTCTGCTAATTAGGTCATCATCTTTCAGTTTTATAAGAGTGGTTGCAATTGAAATTTCTGATTTCTTAGGTCTTGCATTGATTTCATGTTTCTTTCATAATAGTTTCAAGCATTCCCATGCATGAACTTGACAAATGAATGATGGAAATTATTTTTTCTTTTATTTAAGTAAGCCATTCTTGTTTTGAGATGAAATTATGGATTAATGGAAAAAAATGTTGTATATGTTGTAGGAGTTTCTACATTGCAAGAAGACCCCATATCATGAGCCTCATCTAAACCATATCCACCCTTGATTGCCAAAAACCATAAAGGTCTTAATTCGAATTATCATTTTACAAGGAAAACTTGCCATGCTTATTGAGCAAATACGACCATCGCAAGGCTTTGGTTTGAGTTCTGAGTGAGCATCTACCACTCCCTTGCCTTATTCCCTCCTTACTCACCTTTTATAAGCTCCATCCCTCCTTTTAAACCACTCCCTATGCTTCCAGTCTGTTCTTATAGAAAAACAAGGGATCCTATAGGTGAACTAGGATATCCTGTAGACATCTATAGGAAAACTTGTAGTGGCATGTTTTGAGCACGAATTGTGAAAAAGGAATCACTAAAGCTAGGAGTAGACCCATGCTTTCCTTCCAAGCCATATAAACCATTCAAATCATCTCCCTCCACACTGATCTCACCTGCCTTGCAACCAAGAAGGATTCGCATTTATATTTTTACAAAAAGATAGGGAGAAAAAAGGTCTTTATATTTATTCATGTACACAGTGGTTGAAGTGCTTGTTTAAATCAGACTTCATGCTTAGACTAGTTAAGACTTCACATGTGTTAAATTAGATTTATTTTGCAAGCAATTTATGTTAACAAATATCTAGATGAGTTATGTTGTTTTGTAGGCATTTCTTTCATACTCTCATTACCGTAGTGAGTAGCATTTAAATTCTCTCAATTAGGGTAAAAGGTTCCTCTCTAAATTGGTAATCAGACTTCTTCTAATCAATAGAAGGTTGGTTTGAGAAACCCTAGTGGTATATTTCCCCAGCTTAGCAGTGAAAAAGAGTGGACCCATTACATTTTTTTGTGTATATAGCATTGTCACCTCAAGTTTGTACGAACCTCGGGTTGATAAAGTAAAGTTGGTAGCCCCAGGAGTTGTAGCATCATTGCTGAAATACTGGTGCTCATCACTTTTTGGCATCGTTGCCAGGGAGGTGTCCAAGTAAATGAAATTTCTACTTTCTTTTTTCCATTTCTTATCTCTTTCATTCTGCTATTCGTTCCATTATGCAAATTAGTTGTAAGTTTTTTTTTCTTTCCTTTCCATTTTGCAATTGATTCCATTCAGTTATTAGTTTCAATTCAGTTTATCTTTTCAATTTTGTAATCAGTCTTAAATCTTGAAAAGAAAAAAAAAACACTCCTTTCATGCCTCATAGGAATAGGGATAACTTAGGAAAATTTATACCAAATACCCCCACCACTTCAAACAACCAACCTTCCCTCTTCTTCGGTGGCTGTGAATTAGAGAACCCCTTAGGCAAACAACCAAATATTTTTGAAGTGCCTATAGGGGAGAAAGAAGAAACCACTCCAACTGACATAATGGATGAAAATTGAAATGAAAGGGGATATAGGGAAAGAATTGAGCGTTCTTTTCCCATCAGAGAAACTAATGGGGATGCCAAGATGAAAAACATAAGCCCCTTTTCTCTTCTTCACTTCCATGGCCTGGCCTCAGGAGATCTAGATACTTTTTTGTTTGAATTTGTTGTCATATGCAGGGATTATGATTATATATCTAATGATCAGAAGTTGAAATTATTCCCATCTAGTCTCAAGGATGTAGCCCTGCGCTGGTTCACGGGATTACCTGGGGATAGTATCACCACTTGGGCTTAGGTTCAACAAGCTTTCAACAAAAAGTATAGGGACTATAGTACGTCCAAGGATACTAAATAGGAAATTTTTAGAATGACCTTGGGACATGATGAATCCTTAGAAGATTATGAGGAAAGATTCCAAATTAGCTATAAAAGGGCCAGGTGCACACTTGATCTTTAGCGACTTAAGTTAGTCCTTCTCAGGGGGATCAAGGAAGATCTCTTAGAAACCCTAAACCTGCTATTAGAAGGGGACATCTACCTACTACCCTAAGGTGATGTCAATACCATTTTCAAGAATCATTCTAGGGCAACTAGAAAAAGGGGTAGGGCTAGTCAAATAGTAGCCAATTCATCCTCTTTCAACACATCTATAAAAAGTGAAATCGGGAACATGTTGGAAAAATTTAAGAGTAAAATGTTACAAACCCTTTCCTTGCAGATGGACACCATGCAAATCAATAGGAAGTAGGAGGAAGCAGAGAGAGAATTAGCCATCTTCTACCCTAGATGCACAAGAAGGGACCCTAGGAATGAATGTCCATTGAAGCTTACAGAAATCTTCTCATTTTGCGAGGAAAATCACTCTACAAGCAAGTGCCCTTCTCCACTTGGACTAAAATTTGTGTATCAAGGAACTGAAGGGGTGACTGAACAACTCTGCTACATAAGTCAAAGGAGGCCTCATGGGCCTCAACCATACCATCAGGGCATACCAGGGTCATTATATTCATATTACAACCCTAATCAAAACACATCCATTCCCTCTTAGTCCCGCCATTCTCATCCCTCCTAGTCCACACCTTCACCCTGGTCTTTTTCACCTCTATACCATTCCCAGTCAGTGAACCAACTATTTCAGCCATATACTTTTCCAAAACCTCAGTGGAATGCACCAGCCCAAGGGTAGAGGCCCCCATACAACAATTGTCTAGCATTATTGCCTTCACCTCCATCTCAACCACATCTTTTACACCCTTCCACCTAAACATCCTCATATGCCTACCCAACCAAACCCGAACCCGAAAAACAAATAGGCAGAACAGGTCCACAGTGGAGAGACATCCTATCCTTCTTATGCTGTGGGAATTCTTGAAATTAACCTTAGTTCTAGGTGAGTGCTCCCAGATAACCAATCTCCATTGCCACCTAGGGAGAGTGAGAAAGAAAGAGAGGAAAGTATGCACAGATTGAATCCACCACCCTTTCTTGAAAGATTAACTCTTCCAGTCTAGCATAACCCAGAAGAGACTGAACTTCTGGGTGAGTTCAAAAATATATGTGTCAAAATCCTACTTCTCCAGGCTATTAAATATGTAGCCATTTACAACAATATGATTAAATACAAGTGTTTCAAGCATCGAGGAATGAAAAAAAGATACACCCCTACCGTTAATGTCATTGGACAATTGTCGACTTAATGTTAGGGTGGGTAATTTTCTCGAAGTATTTAGACCCTTGAGCCCTATAGTAGATTTACAAACTAATGGCACCATTGTACCACATACCTTGATTGAGATTGGGGCTGCCATCAATGTAATGACTAAGGACACTATGCTCAAGCTGAATCTCCAAGGATCATTAAGGAAGACCACGACAGTCTTGCAGCTTGTAGATCAATCCACAGTAGCCCCTGAGGGGATTTTTGAGGATGTGATGGTCTCCATTGATTCCTGGGAATACCCTACAGACTTCTTAGTTCTCTAGCCTAAGACCAAATTTAGTGGTTATCCACTCATCCTTGGAAGGACTTGGTTAGCCATTGTCGATGCCTACATAAGCTACAGGGCTGGAAATATGACTATCAAAAATTGGCATCTATCCAAGAAGTTGGTCCTGTACCCTTCTTGTCATCCATCTTTAGAACATTACTTACCTTTATGGTTAGAAGAGGAGGAAGAAGATAAATTCTACTCATCCAAAATCTATACCCTAGAAACTGCCATAGGAGGAGGACAACCTAATGAAGATGATTTGATTGAACACATCCTCCAAAATCAAACTCCCAACACCATATCTCTGGAGGAATTAGTGAAGGAAACCAAGGGCAATCATCATATTGATCTATGTTTAGCTGACTCAAACCCTACTTGTGCCAACACTATACAATCTGACCCTGAAAGAGCATTGAAAATCAACCCCTCCCTCTGTACACCAAGAATACCTTTGCCTGGAATTACAAATAAATGAAGAGAGTGCACCCCTTGGTGTGTACTCAACACATTTACATCAAGGAAGGTTGCAAACCAGTCCAAAAACCCCAAAGGAGAATGAATCCAACTCTCAAAGATATAGTCAAAGAAGAGATGCATAAGTTGTTGGATGCATGATTCATTTACCCTATCTCGGACAGTGGGTGGGCGTCTCCTCTGGTGTTGGTTCTAAAGAAAAATGGAAAGTGGAGGATTTGTGCCCATTATTGAGAGCTAAAAAAATCCACAAAGAAGTACCATTTTCCTCTACCCTTTGTTAACCAAGTGCTAGATGGTCTGGCAAGAAAGAAGTTCTTCTCTTTCTTGGATAGATTCAATGGGTACAATCAACTCTAGATCATCCTAGAGAAACAGGATAAAACCACCTTCACCTGTCCTTGGGGTACTTTCACTTATAGGGTCCTTGCTTTTGGTCTATGCAATGCCCCTGCCACTTTCTAGAGATAAGTCCCAAGTATCTTTGTAGAGCTAGTCAATGGTGCAATAGAAATTTATATGGATGACTTCACAACCTATGGGTGTGATTTCTAGGAGGCTCTCTCTAACATTGGCAAGGTGGTAAACAAAATTGAAATGAACTTATCCCTTAGTCCCAAAAAAATGTGAGTTGTTGATGACTACAAGGACTATTCTAGGTTACTCAATATCCTAGGAAGGACTACAGGTTGACCAAAATAAGATAGAAATCATCAAAAGGGTCTTGACTCCACTGAAGTAGAGGGATTTCAAAAGTTTCTTAGTTTTAGCCAGATACTATAAGAGATTTATAAAATAATTCAACAAGTTAGCTTCTCCTTTATTTGGTTTATTGGCCAAAGACTCTAAATTTTTATGGTTAGAAAGCTGCCAAGAAGCCCTGGACACCCTAAAGAACAAGTTGACTAATATACCTATTCTTCAAGGCCCAAATTGGGCTCTTCCTTTTCATATTCATGTCTATGCCTCTCAAAAATCTATAGAAGAAGCTATAGGCTAGATAGATGAAAAGCTACCTTATGCAATTTACTTCATCAATAAGAATTTATCGAAAGCTGAGTTAAACTACACAGTAACTGAAAAAAGAGATCCTAGCTATTGTGCATTCATTGAATAAATTTAGAAATTACATTATTGGATACCAGACATTTGTACGTATTGACCATGCTACAATTAAATAATTGATGAAAAAACCTGATGTAAATGCTCAGATTATTAGATGGTTACCTTTATTACAACAATTTGATTTAACTATTATTGATAATCCTGGCAAGGAGAATGTAGTTGCATATTTTTTATCTATATTAACTTTGCTTGCTGAGGAGGAAGGAATGGTTTATGATCAGCTACCAAATGAACATTTATTTTCCATTTCAATTCTCTCTCCATGGTTTGCTGACATAGAAAGCTACTTGGTATCTCCACAATTCCCTCCAATGAAAAGATCATAATCATAAGAAAAATCATCCCATTCATTTGGATTGGGGGCAATCTCTTCAAGGTAGGTCTAGATCAAATTATGAGAAGATGTGTCAGGGATGAGGAAGTCTTCGACATCCTTCTATCCTGTCATGATGGGCTTGTCGATGTCACTTTGCAGCCAAAAGAACAACATTCAATGTACTACAAGTTGGTTATTACTAGCCCACTCTTCACCAAGATGTAAGGAGGTATACCAACCAGTGTGATCAGTGCAAAAGGATGGGGAAACCTACCCCAAGGGATGAAATGCCTCTGCAACCTCAAGTGAATTTCAACCATTCGACAAGTGGGGCATGGATTTCATTGGGCCCATTGACCCTCCATCAAGACAAAAGTAGTACATCATTGTGTGCACCAATTACTTAACAAAATGGGTTGAAGCAAAAGCCATCAAAGTAGCAACGAAAGAAAACGTGGTTGAATTCTTAAGGGAGAATGAGTTTTGTAAGTTTTGGTACCCTAAATAGTTGGTCATTGATTAAGGCAGTCAAATATACACCCCTTACCACCCACAAGCTAATGGGAAATTGGAAGTAACAAACGAAGCATTGGAAAGGATTCTGACTAAGGTGATTAATAGCAGCAGAAAGGATTGGGAACACAGATTAGTTGAGGCCACCAGGGCCTACAATACCACTTGGAAGACCACTACAGGCTTTACTCCTTATGAGCTGGCCTATGGGACGAAAGCCCTATTTTCCATTGAATTTGAATACAACACCTTTAAGTATGGTATCACAATTGGATCTATATATCACAAGGGCACAATAGGAAAGATTTCTCTAGATGAATGAGTTATATGAATTTAGGATGTAGACCCTCCTACACACAGAATTTAATCAAGTACAAAAGAAAATCTGGAATGACAAGAATATAAAATACAAATAGTTTCAAGAAGGCAATTAGGCCTTGATGTATGATTCCTAGTACAAATATTTCAAATGCAAGTTAAGGAATAGATGGTTAGGGCCTTATGTAATAGAAAGGTGTACTGATAATGGTGTTGTTCAAATAGAAATCATTGATGCAGAGGTTATCCCTTTGCTTATCAATGGGTACAAATTAAAAATCTACAAAAATCCATTATGAAAGAAGGAATTCATCAGTAGCATTAGAAAGACAGTGATGGTCATCGAGGAAGTCTCATCTTCCACCCCACCAAGTCCTTAAAAAAAAAAAGAGACTCGGGGGAAAATTTCCATGAGGCACCTGAGTACAACTTTCGCGTTGAAAAACTCTTGAAGTATCCCAAGAATGTTAAAAAAAATATAATAAGAGATATATGGACGAAAACCTATTTTGAGACATCTAGGGCAGGAAACTAGGATGAAAACCTCCTTAGAGGCAAACTAGTTATTTGTAAAAAAAAAACAAAAAAAGATACAAAAATGACAATTTTGTTTTGCAGGTGTGTAAGAGAAAGATAAGCACAACATTTAGAGGAAAACAGGCCCTACAAAAGCTATGTTTTAATTCACCCATCTCATATCCTCCATTGCCCCCTAGTCTTCCATCTATACTCCACTCCATATCATTTCATGTAGTTTTGTGTTTTCTACAGGATTCCTTGTAATACTACAGGATTCCATGTAATACTATAGAAGTTTCCTATAGGAATTATAGGAGGTCTTGAAAACTACAGGAAGAGTAGTCCAATGACAAGATTTTGAAACAAACCTATGTTTAAGTAAATAAAAGAACATTTACCTCACCACACCTTAGCCAATACCTTTCATAACCATGTCGCCCATGTATCCAACAAAGAAATCAAGTTAGAAAAAAAAAAGGGGAAAAAATGGAAAGAGGAGGTATACCAAAACCAACATCCCTCACCTACAATTCCATAACCCCATCTTCTACTCATTGCAACACCCATTCTACGTCAAATTTGAGGAAAATTGCAAGATTTTAAGGAAAAGGCAGCTACAGGACATGCTACAAACATCATGTAGGAAATCCTATAGCATCCTATCTCACAAAAGAGACCACATAAATTGCATCCATCTTCAGCACATGGACTACAAGGATGGGAAAGGTCCTCCATAGCTTAGCAGCAGTAGGAAGATCAGTAGAAGTAAGGTCTAGAACTTGTACATCATCAAAGGAATAAGTGATCATAAGAGGAAATATACAGAAGAAAATATGTAGCTCGAAAAGAATAGCGAATTGGCACCACTCTCTAGCTTGATCATCAATGAAGCAAAGGACCCACAGTTATGTCATCTTGCCAATTGTCCCTCATAAGTACGATATGATTAAACTATAGGAATATTGCAAGAGTTGATTTTATAAGTGAAGGTGGCCAGTTAACTTGGCCACACTCGATCAGATAACGAGAAGAAAAGGGTTACTCCACTAGACATGTGGTACGTGAAATTAAAGGAAAAAGGGGAATGAATCCAAAAGTGGTTAAGTTACAGAGAATAAGAGTGGGAGATGATTATGATGCAAGGTAATATGATGAACTGGTAGTGCGACCAATGGTCCATAAGAAGGTACTCATACTCGGCCAGCCAGCAAATCACCCAACACAATCATCCATAAATAGAAATAAACCCTGACTCCCATACGAAGAAGGAAGAGGAAACTTTGAGGAGTCATCGAAAGAAGAGGTTACTCTCAGCATTCCTGAAATAGCACCTACAGGAAATAGTCAGCACCTACATCAAGAAGGAAACCTATAGGATACAGGGAGATTAGCATACAAAGCTATCAGTGGCTACTAAAGGCAACCGATTCAAGGGTTATCATCACCAGAACATAGAAAAGGTAGCCAGGTGTCATGCCTTCTATGTCTTTCATTTAAAAAGAAGAAATCCTCATTTCAATTAAGAATTTGTAGTGCATATAAGGATAGAAAGATTGCTTTGAAGGTTAATAAAGGCTAAACTCCAAAACTTCCTCACCTACTAGAATTTTTGAATTGTATCCACCCAAAACTCAAGAATTACTAGGGAAATATGAAAAGAGGTTTTAATAAAAGAGAACCCACCAACATAGCAAGAATCAACCAGCATCCACTTGTGGTGGAAATTTTTATAAGGCATCAATGGATGGGGTTCTTTGGAAAGATGAGAGGATATAATGAAGATGTGGCCAGATAATTTGCCATGTCACTCATACCCCTCACTAGAGCCAATGCCACTACTAGAGTGAAGGGTTTATCAATAGAAATTACCCATGAGGTTATAAGCAGGATAACTACACTTCCCCCTAGGGTTGCAATGGAGAAAAGAGGACAAGACTAACAACACCCTTGCAAAGAAAAGTTTCTTTTTGGAAGGAGAAGAACCAATTGAAGACACAAATGGGGTTACAAGGGAGAGAATTCCATATCCTTGAAATGAGGTGAGTTACCACATCATCAAGTATATTTCCTATGAAAGCAGATACAGTGTGGTGTATGGATACCACTTTAGACTCCTACATGAGCTCATATTTGGAGAAGAGACACCTCCTCATAACAGACATAGTATACCCTATTTTCTATTACAATCCATGATAGACATGAGAATCAAGGTACAAGAAGGAAAACATCAACAACTAGGTCATCGTGGGTTGATCAAACTCATCCTTGAAGATGCTCTACACAATTTAAGAATCCTAATTGCATGGTCAACATTTGCAAACATGCAGGAAGGAGTAATTCAATCCATTGAGTATGAAAGAATCCCTACTTCTACTGAGGGAGAAGAAGAAACAGAGGATGACAAGGAATAAAGGACAAAGGAGGAAAATGAGGAAGACACATAGGAGGAAACAAAATAATAAACAAATGAGAAAAATTAAGAAACAAAGGAAGAGAAAGAAGAAGAAAAAGGATACAAAGAAGAGGATGAAAAATGAAGGGGAAAAAGGATGAAGGACAGAAGGATGAACAAAAGTTTGCAACTAAGAGTAGGGAATAAGAAGAATCACCAAGATTATCTCCAGAGCCTACAGAGAAAGAGGCAGCAACTGCTCTAACTTCCCTAAGTACACCTATCAAATCAAAGGGAAAGAGACAAAGAAAAACTCCACATTACTTTAGGACAAGAAAGAGCACTAGGATTAGACAAGGCACACCTCAAACACCTACCAAAAATCCAATTGTAATAGAGGACTCACCAAAATAACAAGATAACGTAGTCCCTCTAGGGAAGAAGGAAGGAGAAGGAACATCAAAACAAGCTTATCTTAAGTCTCCAATAACCTATGTTAGGAGGCCTGTCACCAAGTCAGGCTCAACAAAATGGAAAGGTATGCTACAGGAGACACAGTTAGACCTACATGAATAAAAAACAATCCTATAGGAAACCCTATCAAACCTACAAGAAACACAAAAAAGAGAGCAGGATAGGCTACAAGAACCAAGGGAAGGAAAAGAGGAAGGAATTACTTAGGAAAAAATAGAGGAAGAGGCCGAGGAGCTGAAGGAGCCTAGCCCATAGCCAAACCTCAGCTCCTACTACATATTCATTGAAGGAGGTAAGGTGATACCAAAAAAAGATTCCATTCCTTTATTCTTTGAACTTGAAAGAGAGAGGGAAAGGACACATAGGTGGGTGCAAATTGTTAAATAGAAAGGGGGTAGTGGACATATGCCACATGGATGAAAAATTGCAAGAAATGGGCAGAGAACTAAGTAGCATAAGAGATAGGGAAACAATAATTAAATCTCACTTAGATGTTGAGAACACATGGCTAAGGAAGTAGCTACAAGAAAAGGAAGGCCAGTTGGAAACTATGGCCAGTTTATCCATGGAGGGAATCCAATGCAGGGTGTCAATAAAGTCATATGCCTTATACCTCAAGGAACAATGGATACAATTACAGATAAAGACCCAGGCACAAAGAGGAACTATGTCTTTCCAAGACTACAGACAATTCATTGACCTCTATGGCCAAAACACCCTAGAAGATAGAGAAAAGATATATGAGTTCTACCTACACATTTTAGCTTTGACATATTTAAATGTGTGGGACCTGATGAGCCTCATCATTGGGTAAATATATGGACCTTAATACAGCTCCAAGCTTATTTAAATCAACTCTTCTCATAATTCCTTACATATTTTGATTATATTTTGCTTAATGAGATGAGTAAAAGTGAGATGTTATGCGTAGTGGATTAATGTGCATTGATTGCATTTTTTGAGAGAAAATCATGGAAATTTTGGCTAATTAAGGGTAGAAACTCGAATGAGACAAGGAGGAAAGATTGTAGGAGGTAGATCCTCCTCATTTACTCCTCACTCATTCGAATATTCCTCCATCAAATCACACTAGCTCGAAGTTGCAAGCAGTCGAGTCATGAATATCAGAAGGTAACCGAGCCAATGACAGTTAAAGAGATAATTCATATTGACTTTTGGAGCCAAGCCTCCATATATTTAAGGAAGTCATTGGATACTTAAGTTCTATAAATAGGGAGGTCTAGAGCCTCATTAGGATTTGAATTCTTTTGATGTAAAAGCACTAAGCATTTTTCGAGTTTAAGACTTGTGGAAGACATTGTTATGTAATTTTCTGATATGATAATGAGAATGAGCATTTCCTTGATCTAACACTGAGTTGAAATAGAGCATTGAAGCTCTTGGGTTAGGGCCAAAAACTAGCAACAAAGGCTCCTCTTCTTGTATTTGTATGGTTAGGGGATTTCATAGATTTATGGTTGAATTGTCTTTACCATTATTTCATTGCTAGTTGTGAATTTGATTAGTTTTCTTCCATTTGTGCATTGCTTTAGTAGTATATTAGAAAGATAAAGGAATATAAAAGAGCTATTAGTAGGTGTATTTGGCCTCAATCCTCCCTTCAGGGACCATTGTTTGAGGAAAGAACTCCTATGCAGCCCCAAAAAGATAGAATTCTAATTTCTCATGGAATTTAGGGTTTTCTGGTATTTAGGCTAGCATTTTGCTAGTTTTCAAGAATAGGATTTAATTCTCATTTCTGATTTCTTCAGCCTTGCATTAGATCTCACAAAGGTTTCACATTATTCTGCAAGTTTTCCCATGCATGAAATAGGCAGCTAGCTCATGAAATTCCGTTTCCTTTAGTTAATTGAAAATCTTTCTTGTTTAACATGATTTATAGATAAATGTTAGTAATTGATGCAGTGCAGGAGTTTCAACAGTATAGAGATATTTCATGACTAGCAACCCATCCTAACCTCATCCATCCTTCGTTATCACTTTTTCCACTAGGTCCCTCACCAAATTCATCATTCCTTAAGAATATTCCTCTAAGCTTGTTGAGCAAATCCAACCATCTCACAAACTCTCCTTTGAGCTCTGAATCAATCCTAGCCACTCCCTTACCTCATGTAACCCACCATTCACCTTCCTTGAGCCCTACACCACCTTCCAAATCCCCCCTCTTTCTCTCAGCTAGATCTTGTAGAAATACATGGGATCATGTAGGAGCATTAGGACATCCTATAAGAGGCATTAGGACATCCTGTAAGTCGACCTGTAGTGGCATGTTTTGAGGTCGAATTGTGGAAAAAGAACCTAGGAATATAGGAGAAGACCCCTACTTTCCTCCCAAGCCATCTGACCATTCACCATCATCCATAATCCACCTAACACATCACCACGATAAGTTAGCATTCACATTTTCACACAAAAGAAACAAAAATAAAAAAGAGTTATTTTGTTCATTTACATGCACAACAATAGAATATTTGGATTTTTCAAATTACATGCCTAGGACAGTAGGATTATACACATGTTAAATTAGCATTCTTTTGAAGCAAAGCCTCTTAGCAGTTAGTTAGATGAAGGGTGTGTTTGATAATTTGATTTGAGTTTTTTCCTTACTACAGTAGAGAAGATTTCATTTAGTGTAAATTTCATTTTTCCTCATTGGTAATCAAGCTTCTTCTAAATGAATAGAAGACTCATTTGAGAAGTGATAGTGGTCTATCGCCAGCTTAGCAGTGACAAAGAGTGGACCCATCGCATCTAATTCTGTATACAACATTGTCACCTCCAAGTTTGTATGAACCGCGGGTTGATAAAGTAAAGTTGGTAGCCCCAAGAGTTGCAGCATGCTTGTTACAATACTGGTGCTCATCATTTTTTGGTGTCGTTGCCAGGGAGGTGGCTGAGTAAGATGTGATTTCTGATTTCTTTCTTCCATTTCTTATCTCTAATATTATGTTATTAGTTTCATTTCTGCAAAAGTAATTGTAAGTTAGTTTTCTTTCTTTTCCATTTAGAAAGTGATATTTCATTCAAGCAGTTAGTTTTCATTCAATTTGTGATTTCAATTCTCTAATTAGTCTCAAAGCTTAAGAAAAAATACAAAAAAAAAACACTTCTTTCATGCCTTGTAGGAATAGGGATAACTTAGGAAAATTTCTACCAAATACCCCCACCACTTCAAACATCCAACCTTCCCTCTTCTTTGGTGGCTGTGAATTGGAGGACCCCTTAAGTGAACAACTAGATATATTTGAAGAGCCCACAGGGGGAGAAGAATAAGGAGAAACCATTCCAACTGACCTAATGGCTAAAAATAGAAATAACAGATGAGATAGAGAAATAATTGAGGGTGCTTTTCCCATCATAGAAACTAATGGGGATATCAAGATGAAAACATAAGCCCCTCTTCTCTTCCTCATTTCTATGGCCTAACCTCAGAAGATCCAGACACTTTCTTGTCTAATTTTGTTGTCATATGTAGAAATTATGATTAAACCACTGATGAGAAGAAGTTGAAACTATTCCCTCCACTCTCAAGGATGCAACTCTACGCTAGTTCATGGGTTTATCTAGGGATAACATCATAGCTTGTGCTCAGATGCAACAAGCCTTCAACAACAAGTATCGAGACTACTATAGGTCCAAAGACACTAAAGAAAGAAATTTTTAGGATGACCTTAGGGCATGATGAATCCCTAAAGTATTATGAAGAAAGATTCCATCTTAGCTACAAAAGGGCCAAGTGCACACTTGATCCTGAGTCACTAATGCTAGTCCTACTCCAAGGGGTAATGGAAGATCTTCTGGACACTCTAAACCTGTTAGTAGGGGGGACATCTACCAACTACCCTATGAAGATATCAAGACTCTCTTTAGGAATCATTGTAGAGTAGCTAGGAAAAATGGTAGGGGTAGTCAATGAATGGTCATCCCATCCTCTCCCAACACATCCATAAAAGGTGAAATTGGAAACACGCTGGAATATTTCAAGAGTGAAATGTTGCAAACCCTTGCCCTGTAGATGGACACTATGCACATCAAGAGAAAGAAGGAGGAAGAAGAAAGAGCATTAGCTGTCTCTTTCCCTATATTTACAAGGAGGCACCCTAAGAATGAATGTCCATTAAACCTTATCGAAATCTGCTCGATCTATGAAGAAAAAAAATCCACAAACAAGTTCCCTTCTCTACCTAGACTAAGAGTTGTGTATCAAGGAACTAAAGGGGTGAATGAACAACTCTGCTACATAAATCAAAGGATACCTCATGGGCCTCGACCATACCAGCAGGGCATGCAAGGGTCATCCCATGCGTATTATAACCCTAACTAGAACACATCCATTCCCTTTTGTGTGCCCCCTGCTCATCCCTCCTCATCTACACCTCCTCCTTGGTCTTTTGCACCTCAGTACCATTCCTAGCTGATAAACCAGTCATTTGAGCCATATACTCTACCACAACCTCAATGAAATGCACCATCCCAAGGGTGGATTCCCCCATACAAAAATGCTCGAACTTTATTGCCTTCACCTCCTAATCAACCACAACTTTTACACCCTAATCCACCTAAACAACCTCAAATGCCTGCCTAGCCAAATCCAAACCTGAACAACAGATAAGAACAACAAGTGAAAAAGGGAGAGACATCCTACCCTACTTATGTTGTGGAGATTCAGGACATCAACTTGAGATCCAGGAGAGTACTATCGAAGAACAAACCTCCACCTCCACCTAGGGAGAGTGAGGAGGAAAGAGAGGAAAGAAAGCCTAGAGTGAATCCATCACCCTTTCTTGAAATATTAACTCATCTAGTCCAGCCTACCCCAAAAGAGAATGAACTTCTTGGTGAAATGAAAAACCTATGTGTCAAAATTCCACTTGTCCAAGCCATCAAGGATGTACCTATTTACAATAACTTGGTTAAAGAGAAGTGTTTCAAACATCCAGGGAGGTGAAAAAGAGACACCCCTACCATTAATGTCATTGAATAATTGTCTGACTTACTACTGGGACAGGGAATTTGCCCAAAGTATTTGGACCCTGGAAGCCCTATAGTAGATGTGCACATCAATGGCACCATTGTCCCACACACTTTGATTGATATTGTCAATGCCATTAATGTAATGAGTAAGGACGCCATGCTCAAACTCAATCTCTAGGGTTCATTAAGAAATACTACAACAGTCTTGCAACTTGCAGACCGTTCCACAGTGACCCTTGAGGGGATTTTTGAGGATATGATGGTCTCAATTGACTCTTGGTAGTACCTTGTAGAGTTCCTAGTTCTCCAACCAAAGGCCAAGCTCAATAGTTATCCCCTCATACTTGGGAGGCCTTGGTTAGCCACTACATATACCTACATCAGCTACAGGGCTCGAAATATGACTAAAGGAAACATCTGGATGCCTTTTCTTGGAGTTACAAGGAAATGAATGGAGTGCATGCCTCAGTGTGTACTCAACACATTTATATCAAAGAAGTTTGCAAACCAATCTGAAAATCCCAAAGGAGAATGAATCCAGCACTCAAGGATATAGTCAAAGATGAACTACAAAAGTTGTTGGATGTAGGATTCATTTACCCTATCTCGGATAGTGAGTGGGTTTCTCCCTTAGTGTTGGTTCCAAAGAAAAATGGGAAGTGGAGGATTTGTGTCGATTACAAAGAGTTAAAAAAACAACAAAGAAGGACCATTTCCCTCTACCTTTCATTGATCAAGTGCTAGATAACCTGGAAGGGAAGAAGTTTTTCTCTTTCCTAGATGGGTTTAGCAAGTACAATCAAATCTAGATTAGCCTAGAAGACCATATTAGAACCACCTTCACTTGTCCTTGGGGTAATTTTTCTTATAGGGTCCTTCCTTTTGGCCTATACAATGCCCTTGCCACTTTCCAAAGGACAAGCCTAAGTATCTTTGTTGAGCTCGTCCATGATGCAGTATAAATTTATATGGATGACTTTACACCCTATGGGTGTGATTTCTAGGAGGCTATGTCCAACTTAGGCAAGGTGTTGAACAAATTCATTGAGATGAACTTATCCCTTAGTCTCACAAAATGTGATTTCTTAATGATTGCAAGGATTGTTCTAGGTCATTCAATATCCCAGAAAGGACTGCAGGTGGACCCAAATAAAATAGCCATCATCTAAAGGGTCCCACCTTTGCAAAAACAAAGGGATGTCAAAAGTTTTCTAGGTTTAGCTAGATACTATTGGAGATTTATAGAAGACTTCAACAAGTTAGCTTCTCCTTTATTTGGGTTATTGGCCAAAGACTCTGAATTTTTATGGTCAAAACATTGTCAAGAGGCCTTGGGGCCCCTGAAGGACAAGTTGACCATTGCACCAATTCTCCAATGCCCAAATTGGGCCCTTCCTTTCCATATACATGTTGATGCCTCTCACAAAGCCATAGGAGCAGCTCTAGGCCAAATGGATGACAAGTTACCTTATGCCATTTACTTCATCAGTAAGAATCTGTCAAAGGTTGAACTAAACTATATAGTGACTGAGAAGGAGCTCCTACTTGTTGTGCATTCATTGAACAAATTTAGGCATTACATTACAGGTTACAAAACATTTGTACATATTGACCGTGTTGCAATTAAATACTTGCTGAATAAACATGATGTAAATTCCCATTTCTTATTTCATGGCCTTGACTTCATCTAGCTCATTTTGCATGGGTTTTTTGTTTTCTAGAGGATTCCCTATAAACCTACAGGATTCCCTAAAAACCTACAGGGTGATCCTCTAGGAATTACAGTGGCTTGGGAATCCCAAGGAAAGTGTCCCTAGAGCAAAGGGGATGAAGTGCTTATGCCAAAAATATAGATGTTTACTTCACCATCTCATCACCATGCCTCTCACCACCATGATTACCCCTACATTCATCCAATAATTTAGTTTCAAAAAGATTAGGGTTTTCAAAAAACCAAAAAAAAAATAAAAAAAAAAGGAAAAAAAAGAGGGTGAGAACAGAGTACAAGGGGACAATACCTGAAGGATATACCTCTCACCTACCAATCACTAGACCCCTTCTCTACCCATGACAACAATCCTCATGCTCCAGAAGTGAAGGAAGGAATAAAAATTTAGGGGAGAGGTAGCTATAGGAGATCGTGTAGGTTTCCTATAGGAAATCCTGTAGTAGCCTATCCCACAAAAAAATGTCATAGGTTGTAGTCATCTTCAACATGGAGATCCCAATGTCAATGAAGCTCCTCCAGGGCTTAGCAGCAATAGGAGGATCATTAGCATCACCCTCCAGTTCCTGCACATCAAATCAAAAACCATCAAAGGAGGCTAATCTATTAAAAAAGGACACATGCAACAAATACACGGCAAGGACATCATTCTCCAACAAGTAGCATAATCAAGGCATCTTACCACAGGTATGCCATTTTTCGCTTGTTGGGGCATGACCCAAGTTCTGAGCTAGTTAGCCATACAAATCCCGATACTACTGGGCCTTTCGAAAATAGTCTGCAGAGCAAGGACTGAGGTCTCACCTGAAGTAGTATGGGAGGGTGCTAGAACCAAGTTTATGCACCCTGTAGATGTCTGATGAGTTTGATTGGTTCGTGATTTCTCCTTGTGCGCAGGTTGCTTCACGCACCTTCTCATTCCTTGCGTCCTGATACACTGCCTTCACGTAGCCCTATCCAGGGGTTGTATCACATTTTTCACTATTACCCAAGACCTTTCTTATATTCCAATGTTAGTTAATTATCATTGTATACTTGGGTTCTTTGAGTTATACTTAACAACATGAAACATTCACACAGGTGCACATAGTAAATAAACAGTATATTTGCAAGTTATAACAACCATGCATTAACCAAAGAACAGATACACAGAATTATAACCGAACTTCTATTTATTTATTCTTTCCAAGGTTACAGAGTCAACTCGCCCTACGCACTCAGTTGCAGACTACTAGGCCTCTATGCACTCCGTTGCAGAGCCTTCTCCTACCTTATGACCCAAAGACACACTTCACACTATGACTCAATCACTTAGAATTCTCATGCTCATCCTTTATTCCCTTATTATGTCTCTTTTTTTACACTTAGAACCTTGCTCTCTTTATACAATCCCATGGTTTGTAGACCATGGGTAGGTCTATCTAGCCAACATTACATTATAAAACTAGGGTGGACAACCCTATGACTCTATCACACTTTCTCGCCCACAATTCATGGAGCTTTACAATAAGCTTTGGTCAAAACTTGGGCTTTGAGCCCCAAAACATGGCTTGCGGAATTCCATGCCCAACAAGCCCCCAATACAAAAATCATGACTCGCCCTCAAGTCACTCTATCAGCGTGGCAATCTTTGTATGGAGTGCCTCCAATTGTTCTTGATCTGCATGGAGGTCAGCAACACACTGAGGTGCTGCTTGCTGGATTTGTTGTAGACATTGTTCGGAGACATCTGTGTTAGGAGTGCTTCTCTGCATCAAAGTGTGCATCCCATATATGTGTGCGAGCTTGCCTTCGATTTCTGTCGTGATGGTGAAGGCCTGATCGATCCAAAGCTAAATGCGTGCCTTCAGGACTACTTCCTTATGTCGTGTCACGCCCACCTGCTCCTTTAGTGCTTTAGCTTGCTACATCCGTGTAAGCCTCTGAGTGAGGACAGCCGTCTACACAGTTCCTTGGACACTATCATACTGTTGTTGGAGTTCTCATGCCTCTATCTCTAACCACTGAATGTTTGGGTCCTCCTGTAGATTTGAGAGGACCTCAAGTGATTATTCCAACATACCTGTGCAGTCTTGCACTCCACCTCCAATTTCCTCCAACCCTGTTGTGATAGTGCTAGTGCGCTGTCTCTGACTTCCAGGGGAATGGATGGCTATGCCTTTAACCACAGCTCAGTGATCTAAAGATTTAGCTCTAGCTGAACCTTTATCATTTCCTCTCTGGCCTCGCAGACCCCTACGACTAACCTATGGGTCTACACCTCCGCTGGTATATCTACTGGTATGTCCAGCTCCTGTACCAGACATTGTCTATCACCTGTACCAGCTATTGATTTTGCGACATAAATTCACTGCACTGCAAGCTTGGTTGTTCCATATTTATTTTCTACTCACTCAGGACTTGGAGCATGTGGCTCTCCCTACCTCGTATCTCTGCATTTATCCCATCCTGCAACACATATAAGGTCTCGCATGGGAGTGTGCTATGGGGTAAAATGCACAGGATGAAAACTACCCCCGAAAGTCTTCCCAGGACCTTCAATAGACCATATGGTTATCTGCAAAAGCTACCTATTACACACATGTTCATCTATCATGCATATATTGAAAGAGTATGGAAAGAGGATCACCTTTGTTTCTTTCTATATTTGCTTGGGGATCTCCATGCAGTAAGAAGAACTCCTCCTAACTGGCTCCAAGATGATTCCTACACAAAACAACAAAGCAAACCAATCACAGTATACACTTCTAACAATTAATGCAAGAATATGTAACAAACATGTATAAATGTATAACTTATCTACTCAACACAACAAGCATCAGAATGAACAAATAAATGCACAATATCACTGACACTTTAGAGTAGGGAACACAACCGCAATCCTATATTTAGAATAGAAGAGTGATTACAACAACCCTGTTGTATCATCCTTCCTTATCCCTTCTTCCTCTCTCTCTCTCCTCCTTTCAACTAGCTCCTTCAAGAATATGACAATATCACAACAACACCATATGCTATCCTTCTAAATGCTCTGACCTCTTTGCAATGGCCTCTTGTTTCTTATATAGTAATCGAATTAGGGCTGCCAAGCTCCACCTATAGTTCATTTAGGCAAAAACTATGAACCTACCTTGTTTACAAGATTTTTCCCATTTGCCTTCATTCTCAGAATATATTTTCTCCAAATATCTTGATTTTTAGAGTTTCCTTGCTTTTCTTGCACAAATTTCGGGAATTAATATCTAGATATTTAATGGCAGATTCATTGGCATAACCACTTGAGCATCACTAAAGTTCACTAATGCTTCCCCTGGTCTAACAACAGGAGTTAGCAAGTTGACTAACGCTCCTTTATGCTTGTAAACAAGCTTTATAAAGTAGGTTGTTAGTGTACAGAGAGCGTTAGTGTGGATTCTGGGCCTGCAACTGTGGTCATTCTTTCAATCCTCTTGTCTTTCTCCTCTGAGTTGATTAGGAGGTCACTTTGTCCTATAACAGATGCCCCCTAAAGTATGAGATCAGAGGCAGAGATGATGGCCGAAATAATTTATGAAAATACTGTAGTTCTCCATCAAAATATTTGTAGAGAGAGAGAGAAGTTTCAAGCAATAAGGAAAACCTGATACAACAAAAGTACATATATATGAACTTCTAAAATGATGTCTTGAGTCGAGCATTCCCATGCTCAATAGCTTTGTCAGAGTAACTTTCTCCTCAGAGATATAAAAATGCTGGCCGTCAATATGGCACAGGGTGGATCCAGTGTCATAATAGATTATCCTAAAATGGTTTTCTTCAAAGAACAATATCACAGCTTGGGAGAGGAAACAAGACTGAATGATGCAAGCCTCTACCCAAGGTCTTGATTCCTACTTCACCAAATAGCATAGATCGGTACATGTGATAAAATGAGTTGACCTCAAACATACATGAAATCATCTGATTACCAGCCAATAATGGAGACTGTTAATAGATGCAAGGAAGGCAATCGATAATGGTGATGGTCTCCAAGATGCACAATGCAAACTAGTGAGTGTGAAAGATTTTTTGTCATCGAACACTCGTAGAATCGCTTAACTAGGAGCCAATGATGAAAACCCTTGATTAAGCACAAGGTAACTTGCCACTAATGTCTACAAGCACCAAGGCACTGAATGTATTTCTAGGTTATCTTCCTAGATAGATTGTTGAAGTCGATAGGAAGGAACCTGTCGAAAGGTAGGCAATGACGTGTCCTACATTAGTCGACACGAAATCGGACAAGGATGCTTTTTTTTTCTGAAGAATCTTTTGAGATTTTGGGTCTAAAAAATGGAGGGCATGATGAAAGGATATGTAGGGTTAGTTGATCAAGGAAACAAGTAGGGACCCTTGAACAATAGAAGGCATGATAATGGTTTTAACTAGACAACACTAGACTCATGAACACTACAGAGTGTTTAAGATATGGAGATGAAATGGCATCTGGGTATATAGGCTAAAAACGCATAGCTCGATGGGGTTCATATTGAGAGGCTATCAAAATGACGGTTTATCTGAGGGAGTGCCATGTTCAGGGGAACTTTTGCTGCCAAACCACGCTTCAAGATACGGTTGTATTTCCACTTTCCCCACCTAATTTTTAATGAGTCCAAACGGGTAAACTCATAGATATTTTCATGTTTAGAGAGTCTAAAAGGATCACAAAAAGAACGACTCTTTGCCCTATCTAATTAGTTTAATGAGTCCAGACAGGCAAACTCGTCAATTTTTTCATCTTTTAAGAGTCTGAAAAGTATCGTAAAAAGAACGACTCTATATCTTGTTTGTGTATTTAAAGAGTCCAAACTAGACAACTCGGCGACCTTTTCATCTTTAGAGAGTCTGAAAAGATCGTAAAGAGAGACTCCATGGTGGTCCCTTTGTCATAGTTGTTAAACAGGTGCAACAAAATGTTAATAGTATACCCATATTAGTTACTTTTCCATATTTAATATACTGGACTCGGAAAGAGAAACCTTTTTCCAATAGATGTTGAACTCATTTTGTTACGAGTATGAGGTGGTGAAGTAAACTTTTGTTTTGTGATGACATTTTAATGAGCTCAAAAACAAAAACTCGAGACTTTTCATTTTTTAATGAGCTTGAAAAAAGGTACCTGAAAGAATGCACGGGTCATCTTTATCATGTTTAACGAGCAGCAAGACACAGCTCGGGATTTTTTTAGTTTAAAGAGCGAGAAAAAAGTGCCTAAAAAGGATACTTTGTTGGTCTTTTTTAGTTTATGAGCTGGAACAAGATAAAAAAAGAGGTGCTCAGAGCATCGTTTGCATATATTTAACTAGCGCAAATGATGAAAAACTTGGGGATGTTTTTATTGTTTAAAGAGTGATAAAATATCCCAAAAGAAGTGCTTTATGGATTGTGGTATGGATGTTTAATGAGTCATACTACAAAAACTCGGAGATGTTTATAATTTTTAGAGAGCAATAAAATGTCTCCAAAAGTGCTTTATTTATCATTGCATAGTTTTAACAAGCGCAAGGGAAAAAGCTCGCGAATGTTTATATTTTTTAAAGAGCAGTAAAATATCCCTAACAGTGCTCTATTCATCTTTGTAGTAATTTAACGAGCCCAAAGAAGAAGACTCGAGGTTTTTCAGATTAACGAGAAAGAAAAATACCATAAAAAGAACGCTCGAACTTTCTTGATCTCATGCTTGACATTAAAAGGGTCTATGCCATGCATTTCCTCATAAGACCAAGGAAAAACATCGTGGAAGTCCCAAAACAGGTAGTTGAATCTCATAATTTCCTCAGAATTGTGATTGGCTCCAGTCTGTATGTTTTCCACAATGCCTGTCATGACAGAAATATCGGGGAGCAATGTTTGTGAAATATTGCCCTTGTTTCCTTCCGAGTCCAAAATTTGGATAGTCATATATGGTGAGGAAATGATTTCATCTGCTTCAGGTGACAAGATTTGAAGAGGCATCATGTCCGAATCAAATATCGAAACATGATGCTGAGAATCCTCCTAAGGTTGCTCTTCTAGCCTCGTGATTTCTTTAATAGCTTCATCCAATGGTAGGACTTGATTGAGTGGATCGAAAGAAAGAGTGGTTATGGGAGGGGCAGTGGCACCGTTGGCCGAAACTAAAGTGACCAGAGATTCAAATGCAAATTAAATGGCTTGGTAGGCCAATTCAGCTGGTGACAGTGGCATTTTCTCTCCGTATGTGTCAATGTCTGAAGGAGCCGATAGGATCCATGGATCGTTTTGTTCATGAGGAATAGATGAAAGCATATTGACCATCTGTGGAACCTTGGGCAACTGAAGAGGGAAACAACCCATGCGGGAAGAAGCCTTCAATAGACCAGTATCAGTACTGACATAAAAGTCAGTTCCACCTCCTACTAGGGGTACGGAGCCACTTGCTAATGGTGAATAATCAAGGTTGCAGAAAGACAACTGATCTACTATAATAACCTTTCCATCCAATGGAAATTGGATGATGCGAAGGACAGTAGATTGACGGTCGTCATGGCATATGTCCAACTGCGACCCAGTAACAGAGTATAGTCTAGTTTCTTGTCCATGACTTCTACGTCCATCGTGACTATTTTCCCAGCCAAAGTGAAGGGAAAAATGGCTAAGTATCCTTTTGGGACAAAGGTGTGGCTGTCAAAAGCTTTAAGGGAGTTCGATAGTAGGGAGAGGGTTGGGGAACCCAAGGTGAGCCAACATGAAGCCGACATGATGGAGGTCGAAGCACCTTTGTCGATGATAGTTCAGTGTATACCTTTCCCTTTTGAAGTGATATGCACCTGAAATGCAAGCTATTGGGAAAGGGGAGGTTTACACTTGTCCATGTCGAACATGGCAAGCATGGAATCCACAGGGCCAATACCCCCGATAGCCAAAATCAAAGATTTCCTTTGGCTGGGGCATGTCTATAATACTTCGAGCACCAACATAGTCGATGGCACTTGCACCAAATCCTCTACAATGTTGTAGTGTTGGGCGGCATGTGCAGATGTGTTATTCGTTGTGCGTCGAAGTGCCCCCTTGAGGGGTCGAATTAAAAAGTCCTCAACCAGCCTTTCGATTTGCAAATCATTGGGCAACAATGGGTTTTGACCTGTAGATGATTTTGTTGTCGGAGCGACAAGAGTTTCATAAGATTTGGCTCTGGTTGTTATTTCTACCGTTTCAAATGTGTAAATGGTAGAACTTCCTTTACCAGCTGAAGGGTGTTGTGAACTATCGTTGCCCCCTGACATGGGTTGCAGTTGGTTGGAAACGAGACTTTGTTGCGGTTGATTAGGAAAAGGATTTCTAATGACAACAGGTTCCTTCCCAGAATATTTTTTGGCAAAACCCATACATTCTTGAAGACGCAGACAACGCCAAGTTACATGTTTTTCAAGGTAGAGTTTGCATGAATAGTTGGTGCCTTTATGCTTTTCCACATCAGTAGGCACAGCGGCCTTCTATTTCCGGTTGGGCTTCTTAGATGACTGCTCCTCAAAAGGAGTTGTCTTGTTCTGTTTCTTCTTGTTCTTGCTACTGGATTTCTGTGCAGACTGCACAAAGTTAATCACAGTAGAGGAAGAGCAGTTGTTTTGGTAGAGGGGTACACTACCAACTTGGCAACGGATCCACTGATTTTTTTTACAACGCTCGTCAAGGTTGTGTCGACGATCTCGTTGGCATACACTCTAGCGTGCTGAGTGGTGGGATGATTGGAGTTACCGATAGCATAGGTGATAATGTCGTAGAGAGTGCCAGACTATGAATAGATCAAGTCTAAATGTTGGGCATGACGTATCGATTAGTCCTCTATGACTGCACCACCTGGAGAGACATCTCTAGAAATTTGTGGGAGTAGAGACTTACAGAACCAGTTTGTTAAGAGAAAATTAGGAATGGGAGCTTTGACCAACCTCCGCCTACATCTCCATTCATGGATATGATTAGAGATGTGGGTGGCGGTATCCTGATGAAACGAAGTAAGGAGTTCCATCCCTGTCTCATAAACGGATAGGTAACTAAAAGTGCTTTAGGAACTCCATAGCTAAAGTGTCAAAGGTATTCACTGACGCACATGGTAACTCAATATACCACTTTGTAGCATTGCCAGTGAGGGTACGAGGAAAAAGACATAACCAGACACTGTCATCCACCATAGAGTTAGAAACACACCATAGATGGTAGGTGGTGATGTGAGGGCTCGGATCCTCCCCTTATTTTCCGTTGAACTTAGGAATGTCCGTAGGTATTTTATGCGGGATTGGCGGCCATTGTAGGTTATGGTAGACGGGGTCATTTGTCAACTTGTATAAGTTGGGGATATCCAATGTTGCCAAAAAAGGAAAATTGTTGGGTGCCCCCGACTCAGACCATTGTAATGACTGGTGGCCTGAGGAGCTCTGTGCTCCTCCCATCATTTGGTTCCCCATGGTGCACATGGATTGCATGGTGTAACAATTGCTTTGTGGTATAGTGTTGTAGATGGGATTGCCATGGGGATTTTGATACTGGGCTATGAAGTTGCCCCAAGTATAAGTGGTGCCCCCTTGACTCATTTGAGCTTGTGAGTAGGGTGCCCCCATGGTTTGGGTGGGAATCCCTTGTGTATTCCCAACCAACACAGAACTAACTGTATGCCTTTGATTAATAGAGGGAACACTCATGTCAATCAGTGACTGTCCATGCATGCTTGAGAATAGCAGGGGAACAATGACATTCCCCGTTGCCATGTGCATATTGGGAACCACCCCAGATGTTTGAATCTGGGGGGTTAGAACTATACATTGGCGGCTGCCCTTGGTTTTGGTAAATTGGGACCGCACCCATAGTGTCGCATTGAGTGTTGTATGGAGCACTATATGTGGCATTAGTCGAAGGTATGCGTTGGCGCACCATAGGAGTGGAACCTGGCATCTACTGGGTTCTGCTGATAGAGGGTGTTATGTGAGTTGTAGTACTTGGGACGAACGAGGTTGCTAGGTTCCACATTACCTGTGTTGTAATGACCATCGACTGGGGAGGTGGTAGAGGACCAACAATGTCTCTACAATTCCACGACCCTTGTGGCACCAACTGGATAGATGGGAAAGTTCCACCTACTGAAGAAGAAAGTACTGGTAATGTGGGAGTAACTACAGGGTCCAACAGATTTGTAAGAGGAGTGTTAAAATGAGGAATAAATCCTTCCGTAAAGAAATCCTCTGGTAATTCAGAATCATCGATTGTCCACATAGACCCCATTTTCGATTTAGGAGACTGATTCCTCAGAGATGAGGAATCCGAGTTAGTGGATCTCGACAGATCCTCCACTGTGAGTGGAGGAAGTCCTAACAACTTTCTAGATTGATGGTGAGGGCCGAATGTAGCCACAAGGACTGGTAAATTTTATCAGATAAATTTTAAGGTGATATTCTTTAAGTCTAAAAAATGATATCACTCAGGTACCTAAAAAGAAAAAATACACTAAAAATGACAATCAGCAAACAAAGTGAAATTACCTTATCTGATAAACACCGATTACTGGAGATGAAACCTAGTCTCTCAATGAGTAATAGAGAAGGATGGCCAAATGTATGATTACAGTTACTTTTGAGCTTCGCCTAAACCTCAGATTGAGGGGCCAAGTACTCTCGTGAAGACGAGCACCCTCCCAAAAAATGAAGACAAAGTAGGTCCGTCCATTTGAGGTACCAGGACAACCCATCCCAATCACCTTAGGTAACTACTTAGAAGTATTGGCCACTAGAGATACCTCAAATCACAAACATTACTAGGGGGGACATAGTTGTAGACAGCATGCTGTGTCAGCAGGATACATGAGTCCCCGACTCAGTTCCGAAATCCCCGATGGGACCCCCGTTACACATAATGCCTACAGGAGTTGTAAAAGAAGGCAGGCTACCTTCGATGGCAATCTGATGTTGTCTCGTATTTCGCTCTGTTGTGAGTGGAGTGGTCCCGGTAATATGACTACAGAAGGATTTTTCACTCTTTAACGACACTAGTTTGATTTGCAACCTTGGGTAGTTGACTCAATCTCTTATCCCAAGGTCCAAATCTATCTAATGTTTGTTTGCTCTAAAAAAGATTATTTGATTGATTTTAGTGTAAATTTTAGTGTACTTTCTTATTTGTCTTCAGAGGGGGTGTTGACATATGAATATGATGAGACTCTCGACTCAATAAACTGTGTAGAACAATGCTTAAAAAAAAAAAAACAATTTCTTATGAAAACAAGTCTTATTCTACACATGTATTATTTCACATATTCATGTATTCATCAGTGCATCTAAAGTCATTCAACACTTTGCATAACCAAAAGTTCATTTTCTCAATATTCCCTAACAACTATTGAACCAAAACAAAGCAGCCTACAACTATTTCGATAGAAGGAGATATACAGTTTATCAGCTTTTCTTTCAACAAAAATTTCTTTTATGAGAGAAAAAATAAAGCATTTTCTTAAGAAATAAATTTTAAGACACCAATTTTTTTAGCTTTGGACAAGTTCCCCCCCCCCCTCCTTTTGGTCCACAAAATCTCTTGAAAAACATGGAAATGGGTCACTAGCTCTCTGTCTATGTGTAATCAAAGCTTTAGTTTGGCCACTAATGCCCCCTATGCACAGTCAAAGAGCTTTATAAAGCTCTGTGTAGACTAGCAACCTGTGTTAGTGAGGGAAAGAGCTCAAAAAGTGGGCTTTTGGGATCAGTTTCTAAAAAGAAAGCAACTTTGCAAGATGCAACAAGTTAGATGGTGGATCAGAGAAGGATATGAAGAAGCGGGAAGCTCATAGAAGAGAGAAGAGGTCTGAGAGGAGTTCGAATAACTGGGAACTAAATGTATAGTCCCTTGTGGAGTCGCCAGCTCTGTTATGGGGTAAAATGCATGGGTTGAAAACTACCCTTGAAAGTCTTCCTGGGACCTTCGACAGACTATAAGGTTATCTGCAAAAGCTACCTGTTACACACATGTTCATTTATCATGCATATATTGAAAGACTATGGAAGGAGGATCACCTTTGGTTCTTTCTAGATTCACGTGGGGATCTTCGTGCAGTAAAAAGAACTCCTCCTAACTAGATCCAAGACAATTCCCACGCAAAAGAAGAAAGAAAACCAATCGTAGCATACACTTCTGACAATTAATGCAAGAATCTGTAACAAACATGTATAAATGTATGACTTATCTACTCAACACAACAAGCATCAAAATGAAAAAATAAATGAACAATATCACCAACACTTTGGAGTAGGGAACACAACCGCAATCCTATATTCAGAATAGAAGAGTGATTACAACAACCCTATTGTATCAGCCTTCCTTATCCCTTCTTCCTCTCTCTCTCTCCTTCTTTCAGCTAGCTCCTTAAAAAATATGACAATATCACAATAGCACCATGTACTATCCTTCTAAATGCTCCGACCTCTTTGCAATGGCCCTCTCGTTGCTTATATAGCAATCAAATTAGGGTTTCCAAGCTCCACCTCTAGTTCATTTAGGCAAAAACCATGAACCTGCCTTGTTTACAAGCTTTTTCCCATTTGCCTTCATTCTCGGAATAGAATTTCTCCAAATATATTGATTTTTGGAGTTTCCCTGCTTTTCTTGCACAAATTTAGGGAAATAATATCTAGATGTTTAATGGAAGATTCGTTGGCATAACCACTTGAGCATCACTAAATTTCACTAACGCACCCCCCAGTCTAACAACAGGAGTTAGCAGGTTGACTAACAGTCCTTTATGCTTGTAAACAAGCTTTATAAAGTAGGTTGTCAGTGTACAGAGAGCGTTAGTGTGGATTCTGGGCCTGCAACTGTGGTCATTCTTTCAGTCATCTTGTCTTTCTCCTCTGAGATTAGGAGGTCAATTTATCCTATAACAGAGTGCAGCTAGATTAATACCAAGACTTTTGAGGGCACTAACCGAAGGCCTGTCGACCTCATTTGATGTCACTAGTGCCCCTTCTGAAAACACTATGGTATTCGTTATCCATGCACATAACATTTGCTCTGCTACTGTGGATACGACTGCGAGGTTGGTCGAAAGGGTACCAACCTCAGAGGGCCATGCCTGTAATTCCTACAATTGTGCTCTAAGGGCCCCCAACACAATCTCATTCTCCTATATGAAATCTTAGAGAGCCTCAAAGGTGACATCAAGCACAATTTTTCCAATGTCATGCAGATCATCCTCGGTTAGGGTGATCGGGTCAATGGACAACTTTGATGCCTTGACCTTCTTACATGACCCTGCCTACTCTATTGGGTGTTGGCAGTTTAGCTGGGTCAACGTGGGTTGTGGGTCTGCACCTCTTTCTTCTATCTCTGCTCCCTCTAATTCCTAACCTTACGTTGTGTGGCCCTCGCCCACCTTCCTGGCTACCTCCTGTGTTGTTGCTGCTACTATGGCCTTTTCCTTCTCAACGGATTTTTGTGGGTCCTGCACCACTCGTACTTCTACTATTGTGGTTTCCTTCCTTCATTTTTTGGCCAGTTGTGTGATGTGCAGCTTGGCCTTGTCTTTCTTCTTTTATGTTGTCGACTTCTTAGTCTCTGCGATGTCTGGGGTGTGCTACTCCAGCGGCCATGCCTCTAGTTCTTTGAAAATGACGTCATTGGTGGCTCTAAAGGGTAGCTTTGTCCACTGTTTGGTTGGGTCCTTGCGTGCAATAGTATAGATGTTATGCATGGCTGCTTTAAATTCTGTAAAACTTTGTAAACTATTGTAAACATTGGGTGACAACTGCAGCTTATGGTTGATCCCATTCTGAGGTTCATCTCCATGAACACCCAAAAAAAAAAATTGTTGCGTATCCTTTTAGCATCCTTTATGGCCTAGAGCAAAGCGTACTCTGTGGACTCTGGTAAATCCCTGTCAATTATGGGGAATTGACTGTCCTCTGGAAATTCCCCAGCCACGAGTACTATGGACAACAACAACCATGCATAGTGGAATGTTTTTCCTTGTTCCTCGGCTTTGTGTCAATTTTATAAAATCTCCACAGAGGAATTTGGACGAGTTAAACTGGACCCCCTCTACGCACTGCTTAGCCAGTGCTACCAAGGGAGTAGATACTTCGTCTGTGTAGCACTTGCACATGACCTTTCCTGCCCAGATTTAGGTCGCCACGTGCACTACTTTCTCCTTGATGTTGGAGATGTCATAGCCCCTTTTCTTCTTTCCAGCTTGTACTTTTTCTTCATGGCCTCTGTCATGGGCAATTCACTACCCTTCCCTTCTATTATATTCATGGGGTCCTCTCCTTTGCATGGAAGCTAGGAGACATGGTGAATCAAGTCTGTCATGATGGGGATGGGCTCATCCAGCCACAAACCTGCATCATGCACCAGGTTGAGCAGTTGCCTAATGACGAAAAGGATTATTGGTGCATGGTGGAAGTGCGGTGCCCAAAGAAAATTCAGTAGTCTAGCCTTCTCCACTCCGCGCAACCACTTTCGTGGTTCTAGCTCTGTAACCCCTGTTGCGGTGTTCTACTTAGGCTTCATGAGGTTCCTAGTCTCCAGGTGAGCGAACTTCTCATGGTCATTGAGGTCCCAATCTTCAAATTTTAGGCTTAGCATGCGTCCCAAGTGCATGCCTTCAAACATAATATTATCGGGGAGGAGTGGGGTCTGGAGCGATCTCTTGGTCTCATCTAGGTCCTTGGGCACTTTCACCTTCCCTTTTCGGTGGGGGACATAGGAGGGAAATTTTGTCACATGGTGCATAAGCTGAGTGTCCTCGTCCATTCCTTCATCCTCTTCCTCCACAATGATAAAATCCTCCAAATCTTCTTCTTCATCATTTGTTTCTATAGTGACAGCTTTCCCCTTCTCCTCCATTGACAATTTGGTGCGCAACGGGTTTCGCGGGGACACACATACGGGGACCATTGCTTGTTTGTCCTTCTTGGGTCTTGGCGTGCATGGTGATTTCAGAATTTCTGCCACAATCCCGGTGCCTTTTGGAACATCCCCCACAATCAGGGCCTGCGTGGCCTCTTCGGCGGTCATTTTTGTTATGTCCATAACATCCTGAGCAGTTGCCATCGTACTCATTCAGAAATCTAGCACTCACAAAATTAGGCACTAGGGGCTTGTTCAGAGGTTTAAAATGGAAATTGGAACTTCAAAGGGTTCTGATTTCAAGTAATTTTCAATTAATTGGACTTAACGAGAATATTGAACAGGCTGAATGTTTTTTCAATTTTCACAAGGAATGGTAATCTATGGCAAAGTACCTATAAATTGGGCGAATTGGCTTCAAATTGATGGTTCTCAGTGGTTGTAGAGGCTTCTACGGTTGTGGTACGGATTGGGAGCTCTATTGTGTTGCCTGTAGCGTCTTCTGGAGAGAATTTCAAAGTGTGTTGGTCAATTTGGCATATGTAGGGGTGCAAAGGTTTTTCTTAGTTTTGCAACGAAAGTGAGTGAAAAGACCAAAAAGAGGGCTTTTTGGTCTTTTATAGAAAAATGGTTTATTTTTGGTGGGTTCATTTACAAATGAACAGTTAGCAGTTTCTTCGGTTAATCGGGAAGGTGGTATTGGAGGGTCGTCACACTACTTTTGTGGCATGGGTGGTATTTGGGGGGGGTCACCTAATGTTCTTTAGAGCGCGACATGTAGCATTCACGGGGTCGGGGAAAACCGCCTTATCGGGTGAGTAAAGGTGGGTGATCGGGTTTGGCCGATATGGATGTAGGTCGTCGGATGAAAAGGATGTTAATCAAATGGTGGTCGGGCAAAGGAAATGCGCAGGTGATAAAGCGCGGGATTAGGGAATTGGGTGAGGTTAAAGATGGTATTAACTTAGGTTTAGTGGGATTAGGTAAACTAAGTAAGATTGTATCGAGATAAGGGTGATTTATATAGTTTTTATAAAAACTAAGGGATTGGGTTATTTACATAAGGGAATTAATTTAATACGAGATAATGGGATTTCGAGGAATTTATATAATAAAGTTAATAATTAATATGAAAGGCCATGGGCAGAGTGAATATTCCTTAAGTAAAAGAGTAAAGTGTGTTATTTTTGTACTTCGCCTTATACTTAGGATAAAGTTTTTTTGAGGGTTTTTTAGTGAAATGGGATTTATATGGGGGTGGTTCACTTTTCCTAGGTAAATAGAGTTTAACCTTAGGAAAAGGGGGTTCTATTAGGGAAATGAGGGAAAATGAAGGGGGTGACTTTTCATAAAGGGGATTCTAGCACTTATTGTCCATAAGTCATCAATCTGAGGGTCCGGTCCCTCCAAAAGTCAGAGAAACGCTTTGAGCCTCTTTGACTTGCAGGATTTAAGTACTAGAACTTATTTATGGGAAATTAGTAAGTAAAGGGGTGAAATGAATGAGGGGATGTTAAATAAACCAAGTTGTAAACCATTGTCCTTGCTTTCATTACTACTTTTTCACATTTGAAAGATGCATTTAAAACAATGACATAAGTGCTTTTGTGTAATCACATGATATTTCTGCAACCTTTCTTCTACTTACCCATTTACTCACTCTACCATTTTTCTTCATTTTATTTGGGTGAATTTAGGCTAGCAAACCCTTATCAATTATTTTTCATTTACAAAGAAAACTATCTAATTCTAACCTTATATCATCCAAGGGCTTAGGTTAAACTAATGAGCTCCTTTTATTTACTCTACCTATCTAATGATCTGCCAAGGTTAAACTATTTGGTCAGATTTTATTCTCTAACTATAAACATAAAATTCAAAGCAGGTATAATCAAGATTAAACAATTTGATTACCATGGATTGTGGCATGAATAACAAGTTGCACACAATCCTTATTATACATAAAAGTAAATAGTAGTGGCATTTTGACTTGCACACTTTCATGGCCTCTTTTGCTTTTTTTTGGGTTCATATATTTCCATTTTTTTATCTTTTCTTATTATTTTTTTCCTTTGATCATTCTTTTAGGACATACTCTCTTTACATTTTTTAATTTTTTAATATGGAAAACATTTGCAAAAAGCAGAGGTATGTACAATATTACAAGGCTTAACCTTATTCATTCAAAATTATGACTCCTATTGGGATAGGAACCTAACACCATCCACTTTTGGTCCAAATAAGAGTTCAGGATAGTCATCGTTTTAATTCATTGTATATGTGTTCTCTCCTACATTGAATGCTTTTAGGACTTGAGACCAATAAAAATTCTTGTTCACCAATTTAGTAAAGGGGGATAGAGATCTTGAGTTTTGTAATTTCATTGTCAATACTGAAGGGTGATTGACTTTTTAGCAAGTTTGAGAATTCTATTTTCTCAGTTGTGGTCTTTGTTACAAGTTCAACTTGTTTACTTGTAGTAGGTATTTTAGTTTGGATAGTTTTTTTTGAGACATCAATTGTTTTCTTGATAAAATTTTTTGTATTTCTCTTTTTTGAGTTGTTGTCATTTTTGTTTGAGCTTTCAATTGTTTTCCTAGGATTAGATTCTAAAGTTTTCTTAGCAGAATTATTCAGATCCTTTATGTTTGAGCTATCATTGTTTTTCTTTCTCCTAAGATTATATTTTCTATGGACTTCTAGTATAGCATTTTCAAAACCATGTTTATAATCGTCAACAAAAACAATTCATGTTCTTCTAGTGTAAGAAAAACATAATCATATTCATTAGTTACCATAAAATTTATCTAATTCTCCTCCACTTCTTCAACTACACTTGTATCATTGGAATAATTTTCTTGAAATGGTGGCATGATTTGTTGATTTAGGCCTCTTTGATCTCTTTTTCTGATTTCTTGGTTGTTTCTCCTAGGGTTTGGATTTTGGTTTTGTTGTGCAGGTGTATTTTCCCTAGGAACATTCCTATCATTTATATTGATTCTCCCCATCATCCTTTCCATAGTCCTTACTAAGGAATCACTTTGACTTCTGTGGCAGAAGCTGAAGCTTCTTCCTTAAAAGTCACTTGTCTTTCAGTTCTCATCCTATCTCTTTTAGCTCGTAAATTGGCCTCTACACTCACAATGTGATGGGTAGTGGAGGTGTCGTGTAAAGAGTTTTGGGACTCAAAGTCCACAATTTTGGGAATAAAGACTCTGCAAAGTGCACGGAGCACGAATTGTAATGAGTCAAGTCAAATTGTTGTCAGCCCAAGAATAATGTAAAATAATAAAAAGTGAGTCAGCCTGCCCATGGTCCGTGGACCATGGGAATGTATAAATAGAGAAATATTCTGTGGCTAGAGGTCAACTTTTTTCTCTTGTTTTGGATCTTGATGTTATGGGTTTGTAAAGGCAATATTCTCTGCATCTATAAGTCTGGGTGAAGGGTGTTGGTAGATAGATAAAGGCTCTGCAGTTGTATGCGTAGAGGCCTGGTAGAGTCCACAACTGTGTGTGCAGACCCCTGTAGCTGAGTGTGCAGGGTGGATCTGGTTGTATTGACGAAAGATATTAGTCACAACAATTTACAGATTACCTCCCATAAAAGAAAACTAAAATTAAACAAACTCATAATAATACTAAAAATAGGTTTCTATATAATCTCTCATTCTATAATGGCCTTTTATTCAAAAATAGAAAAAAGTAGATAGAAAAAAACCATAAGTGAAACACTTCACATGCATAGAATAAAACAAATTCACTATTCATCTGCATTAAATCCCTCTAATTATGAGGAGATAGTGAATTTTATATTTGAATATTTAATCATAGTGTGAGGGTCCTTTGACTAGGTTTTACCCTCGACGCTAATGAATTTTGTTCTTTAGATTTATCCTTTGCTTCGGACGAAGCTCTTAGCTCATTATTTTCACAAATAAATTGACTAATATGACATTCCAAACGAGGAACAATAACCATATATTGTTGTTGCTAATACATATTGGAAATAATTTCATCTGAATGAGAAGTTCCCAAGGATGAATGATCACAATTAGTTGTGTCGCCTTAACAACAAGGGGCTCCCTCAGACTAGGGCTTGTTCTTTTTCAGCGATTGCTCAGGATTTGTTTCCAAATCAACCAAGGCAACATCCACGGGGGGAATTTTATACCTAACCCTTCTAGCTCGAGAAACCCTCCTTTGAAGTTGCTTTATCTTAGCCATTACATGTTTACTTTGTGGAGGGTTTCAAATTGTGAGCTTTTGTTGCACTTCTGGTAACATGGAGGGAGGTTAAAATTTTAGAAACTTCAATCCGACTATCATCTGAAAGAGGTGACCCTGGTGCTTGGATAGAGGCCTCACACTCATCGTGTTAGAATTCATCAACAAGAGTTGGAGTTAAACAAATAGGAGAGGGGTTAGGAGCCATGGTAGCATAATACTCAGGAGGGTTAATCTCCATATTCTTATCACTACCATTACGTGCAAGAAAGGAATCTTAATTATCACCCATTTGATCTAAATGATGTTTTACTAACATGTAGATTAAACTATGGTGGATAGGGACCTTTTAGGGTTCTTATGGTCGACTTGATAGGCCCTAGACGTTTTCATTAAACTCTTCAACAAATAATAGGGAAAGTTACTCCCCTCAGAGGTTATCTTCATATGAATTAAGTGCAACAACTCATGCTATTTTGGTTCAAAGATGATATGGGAAGGCCTTTGACATAGTACATGAAGTCCTTACTCACAACCAACTTTCTCCATGAAATGTTTCGAATTGCAACATTCTTGGACCAACACTCACCTTCAAGAGGAATATGTGTAGTTGATGTTATGAATTTGAGGTTGATTTTAATTTCTAGGTTTCCCACATAGGCACTCCTCCCATTAAAAGAAGCAACAAGGGATTTAAACACTTCATTACTGTGTCCTTAAAATAATTGTAAAAATTCTCATGAGCTAACCTGCAAAACAAAGCTAGATATTCATCATTTTCTTAAACAAGTTCTGCACCAACGAGATCGGTTTGCACTATAGGCGACATATAGTAGTTAAAGATTTGTAGTCCTAGGTGAAACAGGGTTTAGGGCAGCAAAACAGATGAGACATCTAAAAACCCTAGGTTACAGAGTGATCAGGACCAAAATGAGAAGCGATGAAATGAGGTTGATTAGAGAACCCTCTCAAAAATATGAGTAATGAATTCAACAACTATCAAGTACTAGCTCAAGTCATGGCCACAATGGACCTTGGGATTTGAACAATAAGTGGTGATTGTAGGATAACAAGCCATACAAAATTTGGCATTTCCTTGGGTTGACATTCAAGAATTAGGATTAGAGATCAGTTAATGATTAGGCATCATAACATAACACATCACTTGAAATGAGAATTTCCATGATTGAAAATCTATGAAACAAATCACCTAAAATCCCATACTTAATTCAAGACCAATGGATTATTAATCAGTGGACATGACATGATTAAACTCTTAAATGATGTAAATGAAATAATAATGAAATATAGTTCCACCAATATAGTTATATACCTTAGGTTACCACCATTAGTTTGAATCATTAAAACATTAAAATTGCACATAATACAAAGATAAAAGGATTAACAAAAGAGTGGATATGATAGTTTATAGAAGTTATTATATTAGTATTATAAACTCAATTAGTGATGCTATAGAATCTTTGATTCTATTGTATCCCTTGAACTTAACATTTTCTTAGTATTAGGAGAAATGATAAATTCACTAAGCCTAACAATCAAATGAAATAACCATTACAACATCGATGACTAAAATAATGGCCCATATAATGTAACACACATCATGAGCAGAAGTGGAAGTTGACATAGAGATGAAAATGATAATTAGAGGAAAAGATGCAGAAATCAATCCAATACCAATCCAATCAAATCAATGTAATAAAATAAATAATTTTTTTTGTGAGGGCCCCTTTGTTTTGTCAAAAATAAAAGGGAGTAGGCTAGTGTGGCAACAAGTCCATAGGTGAAAAAAAGTAAAAAAACTTCTATAAAGATTTTAAAGGTTCACCTTGATAATCTTAAGAAAAAAGGGCACAAAGTTCTTTCAAAAAACAAGTTTGTAGGGTGCGCTTTCCCCTTGTTGTAGAATAAAGGAAGGGAGAGCTCATTGGCTTTGAAGTATGATCACAAAATAGACTAGCATAAGCAACAAAAAACAATACCCAAGTAAAACAAAATACCCAAGTAAAACAAAATGACTCAAAGTGGTTTAGGTCCACTTTGAAAAGGTGGGTGTGTGGGTGTGTGAGAAAGAGTTAAATGGAACCAAATACCAAAATCTTCTTTGCTCAAAAAGTAAATAAATATATACTATCGAAATAAACTAAAATTAAGGAAAATAACCCAAGGAAACCCTCACTTTTTAGTAAGAAAGAACTTCACTAGGACTGCCAACCAAGACACATATGTAAAGAGAAAATAAATCTTAATGCAAAATGTACTAGAAAGAGAAATGATATAAGGATAAGAAAATGTAATAATTTATGGTTATCATAAGCTAAGAAAACATGTATAGAGAATGAATGCATAACCAAACTTAAGTAAAAGATGTCAAAATATATAAATTACAAATGAGAGATTTGTGTGTATATATAACTTAAAAGGTAAGATGTTTTTCCTAATAAGAATTTATAAATCGATATTAAATTAATTGAATTATTTTTGTTTTTTTAAATAAGTTTATTTCTATTAAATTGGTACTAAATTATATAATATCTAAATATTTTTGTTGTGGTTTGCTAGATTGGAAACTAGACAAATGGAAAAATTTAATGTCTTTTGTCCCAAATGTTTATATACTAACTAGATACATACAAAAATTAAATTAAATCATTGAAAAAAAGGAAAAAAAAAAAAGAACAAAAAGAAAATCAAATATAAAAAAATTGTATAAAAAAAAGAAAAGGAAAAAAGAAAAAAATAATGATATATTATATATATATAGTAATATATATATATATATATATATATATATATATATATATATATATATATCACATTTAAAAATAATAAGTAAAATCCCGCTACCACCCACCTATGGGATCGCAAGCCAAGGTAGGCACCCTTAACTCTTTTGGTCGATGGCAACTTACGGGGATTAATATAGTTGTTTGGTTTATGCCTCTCTCTTCTTCTCATCGTCTTTTGATTGTCTCATTTGGTGGAGTGGAGAGGGGTTGGTTGCTTATGTGGGGATGGACTTATGTTATTTATGCCTAGTTAGAAGGATTTTTAGTTGAGTTTTTAGATTTTTTTTCATTTTTTAGGACGAGCCTATGGCTTGGTGTTCATTGTTTTAGCTCCCTCCCTTTGACTCTTAAGGCTTGCATGATAATATATTCATACTTTCAACCTTCATTACCATCGAATCCAAGCATATCTAATTGAAAAAACCTTTTGTTCTCCTCTGTTGGGGTTGGTGGAAAAGTCAAAAGAACCGGATTTGATTGAGGTTGATGAGAACAAGGTGAAAGTTTTCCAAATTTTTGTAAAGGCTCCTAAAGGGACCTCGATCTTGTTTTGGGTCTTGAGAGGGGAGTATGTGGAAGATATAATGCAGATATTAGAGGAATGGTTGTGGATCTTAGTAGCCATGCAGTGGCTTCTATGTGAAGGGAAGTAACTGCATTTTTTTTTAGATGCATGACTATGACATAACTAGGAACTCCACTATTCTATTGCTTTTGAGGTTGCCTCGAGGTGCTTTGGGCTCTAGGAACCAAGGTGCTTTAGTTTATTGCAAGGATGTAGCTATGGGCGAAGGTCTAGCTACAATGAAACAACTACACTTGAATCCAATATCTTATATTGTTGAACAATAAAAACAAGTGTTAGCTCTATAAGTAAGTCTAAAAGAGCCAAATCAACTCTTTTTGGTTCTTCTATCAAATCTTATGATTTGTAGATTTAAGAGTTTTTGGCCAAGGTGTGAAGCTTTACATCAATGGGATTTTAGGAAATGGTTCAAAAAATGTGATATTTACTTCTCTTCAAAATGTTTCTTCATTGTTTAGTTTAATTCCCAAGAAGACATGGACAAAGTTTTGAAGGAAGGGCCTTGTCTAGGGCTTTTCATCACTAGGGCTTTTCATCACTAGAGTTTTATTCTTCAAAAATGGTGGTAACAAAGATGCCAATTCAGGTAAGGTTTCCAATCCTCCCTCTTCCCTTTTGGTATCATAAGGTTCTAGAGGGTGTTCTAAATACTTTGGGTTCCTATAAAAATATTGATGCTAAAAGAACAAGAAAGGTTTACTCACCTTTTCCTATATATGTGAAGAAATAGATCTCAGCTATGGTATACCTTACTGCATCTTGTTGAAACATATATCCTTCGAATCGATTCAAATTTTAGACTATGAAAACAGGACATTCAAATGTGGCACATGTTTTCAAATAGGGCATCTTCAGGACTCATGTCCCTTAGAAAAAAGGCCACCAAAAAAGGAAAAAGGGTAGGCTCTAACAAAAAACGCTAGGCATTGAAAAAGTTCATTCTTATAGATCATCCTACACGGAGGACATAAGGTTTAGAAAAAGAAAAGAAAAAAAAGATAAATGATTCTTCTCCTTTGTATTTTTTATTTTATTTTATTTTCTCTACTCCTAAACCGTAAAGCTACACATATTGAATGACTTTACCGTCTGCCAATTATTTTGTGCCTTTTCTAAAAAGTTAAAATAAATTTGCAATCTGTTTTCCAAAAACAATTTAAAATAAAACTATAATAATTCTAAACATAAAATTATAATAAAGTATTCACCCAACCAAAAAAACAACTTTTAAACCGTACTACCCTATCAAACTCACAAACATAGTCTATAAGTGAAAAAAAGATAGGTATGACTAAATATTCAACATCTACCACACCATATAGAAAAAAATAGTTTAGATCATTCTTTAACCTATCAAACTCACAATCATAGATACGTGAAATTTTTTTTTGTCGAAGACTAAATATATATTCAACATCTACCACACCAAATAGATTGGCGATATTCTTTCCCTTTATTCCACGTATGCAGTGGGAACTAGCACACGGTTGTCTAGGAAAAAAAAGTCGATCGAGTTTAGCTGAGTTGGCTGATGCCTATTTGAGAGTGCGATTGAAAGGGATCAGGATTCCTTTCACACGTGTTCTAAATTAAATTAATGTTCCCATTCTATGGGAAAATCGTGAAACGCCTAGTGGTGTCAAAATCAAGCAAGCTATCCAAGTTATTATTATAATTGGCAGCAGCCTGATGTTTGTTAATCAACTGAGTTAAAGGAAGGAAGTCATAAATACAAAAATTATTTATAATATTCCGAAGGCTTCTTCAAAAATATGTTTTGATCAAATAAATTATATACAAATTTCATGTTAATTATATAAATAATAATATCATAACATAATATTTTAATTTAAATTTATCTTTTTTAAAAGTAGTTTTAAAACTTTGACGTATCGATATAGACTTTTATATTTCTATAGTTTTTTAATATATATAATTATAGTATTAAATAAATAAAATTTGTTTTATTAGGTTGAATGATAATTTTAGTTTTAATATGTTAGATTTTGTTATATAGATAAGTTATTTCATGCCATGCATAAAGTAATATATACTTTTATATTATTATCTAATTTTTTATAATAGATAGTTAAACACATGTAAATATTTTAATAATAATAATAAATGTATTCTACATATTTAAATTTACACACGTTATAAATTTTGAATTATATATTAAAATGAATTTATTAACTACTCCACATTTCCCTAAATTATAAATAATTATTATATTATTAAGGTTTGGATTCATATATTTTAAAGTTTGCTCTTTTTAAGCACTTCATAGATACATGATTAATTGGATTATAATAGCATAAATAAACAAATATATTAAGAGGGATAAAATTTACCTCATACTTAATTTTTTCTTGAAATATTTTATTTTTGTAACTATTTCAAATCCAATTTTATGTAACATTTCACATGAAACACACAACATTTTAGTTATATAAGTATTTCAGGCAACATTTTACACATAATAGGAGTTGGCATTTTAGTTTTGTAAGTGTTCCAATTTCATCTAACAATTTACATATAATAAGTGTTAACTTGTCAATTATTAGTTTCAAGTTTTGACAAATAACCTTATATGATTTTTTCCCTTACATATAAAACCTAACATAATTGGAATATGGGATGTTGGTAAGATTTACACTTTGGTGAGTTTGTTGTGCCAATGTGAAGCAAGGTAGAATTTACCCACAAATAATAAGATTTCATTACTATCACTTACAAATTTTATAGATTATTTTTTTTTAAAGATGAAGCATATTAACCCAAGTTTTTATGCTTCACCAAAGAAACCTTATACTCCTTTTGTTTTCTTGAATTTTGTCCACATTCAATTTTGTTTTGTGATTGAAGATATAATTGTATATAAGTGTTTTTTGTTAAAAAGATTTTTTTTTTTAGGTGATAACATCTCCCTCTTATTCTTTATTTTTTATTAATTAGCCACATCTATTTTTAAATTTTTTTAACATAATGTTTTGAAAACATCTCCCTCATATTCTTTATTTTTCATTAACGAGTCTAGATCCATCTTTCTCTCAATCTTTCACTTTCTATATATGTTTCATGTTAAAATCTTTTACTCATCCCGCCTATTGAAATATTTTATTTATAATTTACATTAAAGTTTTCTTTGTTATTGTTATTTTTAAATTCTTGTATATCATCTCTATATTAGAAATAAAATAAATTACTCATCTCTCTAGGTAGGGAAAGTGAAAATTTTTGTTTTAAATATCACATGTAAAGTGAAGGTAGAATGAATTACACATCATGTAATATCAATAATACTATTTCCTATCATCTCCATATTAAGTAGTGAATACATTACATTTCTTCTTCGTAGTAAAAATTATATTAATTTTTACCTTGTAAGGTGTTCCCCTTTGAGAAGAACTCCCCCAACTGCTACTTTGCACTAGTCTACAACATAGGATTGAGGTGTTAGATGATTGAAGAATGTCATGCCATCTGATTAAGAGTTAGTAACAAAACTAATAGTTAAAAGAAAAAATTAATAGTTTACAAAAAACAAAACCAGTGGTTGTTAGGGAAAATACACTGTCTATGTAGGGACCAAGCAGATCTAACTAGCAGTTAGGGAAGAAATCATGATTGTGCAGGGACCAAGCGGAGTTGTCGAAGGATATCTACATCGATTTGCTTCTCCATTAGTCATGAGTGCCCTTGGATCCAAATAAGGAAAGTTGTGGAGGGATGAAGTGGGTGTGGTGAATGGTTGGGCAGCAACAAAAGATAACCTATTGGTTATCAATTATGGCCATGACAACAAAAGATAACCTATTGGTTATCAATTAGGGTCATGTGGCCTTGCAGGGTTTCTTCCAACAAATTTCTTGCTTGGTTTTATGGAAATTTGGTGCTTCTTCCAACAAATTTGTTGCTAGATTCTCTGGCGATTCACAAATTGCTTGATTTGTTCTCTGGCAATTCATGACAAATTTATCCTCTTTGAAGGTACTTCTCATGAACTTTTTCCTACTAATTGTATAGGATGTAGCAAATTAATAGGGAACCCTCCATGGGAATGGTGTTATTTACCTATATGTTTATGTTGATATGCTTTATAGTATCATTTTTCAAAAAACATGTTTGAAAGAAGTGTTTCATAATGCAGGCATCTTATAATTTGAGCAGACACCTAGGTAAATATCTTTCGAGGGTTTTTCTAGTGCTCGTAACTCTATTTTAGCCACCTTTTCCATTTTTGAATCAAACTTTTGTCAAAACTTTTCTATTTAGTATTTTTTCCTTGTCAAGTTGCTTGAAATCAAGTTCACATGGTCCCTGTGATTTCTATGAAAGAGTCGTAAGGGAATTAAATTGACCCACTCGTGCTGGAACAATCAATTGTTTTTATAACAATATTGAATTCAATGATGTATGAGGGACTGTAAAAACTCCAGTATGGGTATTGTTGCCTATGTTTTGTGCCTCACTTCTCCCTGTGTGTCGGTCAAGTGCTTCCTTGCACATCTGTATAAGCTAGGCAACTCCAAATAGATATACAAATTCACATAGTAAGGTTATTTCAGCGAGAACAAACTATAGATAGATCTTTGTTGCCATAAGAAATTTATCACCTTGGTCGGGAAGATACTAGAAAGGGGTATGTTTTAATGAATGATTATAAAAATATAGTGTAGTAGTGTTATTTGTTGACTTTGTGGTTATCTAACTAGTGACATTCACAAGGAAAAATGGTTGTGGAGCTACGAGAGAAACCCCACTTTTTTCTTGTCCAATAATAAGATCATAATGAATATCCTTATTCAAATTGTTTTTATAATAGTATTGATTCTATTTTAAAGCTTGTCATATATTTATTTAATGAATATATTTTGAGGTTTTTTTCAGTGCTCAATATCCCCTTAGTAATAGAAATAAGATTTGTTTTCAACTCTACAACTTGGCTCTTCAAATTTCATTTTTCAAAATAACATAAATGTTTTCTTTAACCAATTCATGTGTCATTGCATTCAACATGGACTGCATTTCATTGGATGTTTCTTTCATAAGTATATCAATTTTGTAAACTGCAGAGACAAACAAGGTTGGAATCACACATTTTAGGTAATTAGATCTTTTTTAATAATTCAAGCTTCCATAGGCAAATAGTTCTAGAAAGTGGAGTCATTTATATGTATGAAAATATGATGGAAAAAAATATTTTCAAATATGGAATTAATTATAGTATTATACTCTTGAAAAATTGATAAGAAATATATAATTCATCTTTTATCTTTCTTTTATATGTCATTCAAACTTTTAATTTAGCTTGAGGTTGAACAATGTAGAAGGATTTTTTAAAGCCTCAAATTAAATTGAAACTCTAAATGTTGTTGGAAAGGATTAGTATACATAAAATTGAAGGATAAGTTTGTACAATGACTGTTTTAACCATTAATACCATACATGTTTTATTGGTACCATGTTAATGGCTATTGACTATTGCATAATTGAATGTTGACCATGGTCTTCTACAACATTAGGTAAGGACATTGAATATATTTGGTTTGTTTACTTTCTTGGAAAGGCTTATTACAATGGCTTTGAAAGTTTCAGTGTATTTAATTAGGATGCATCAATAATGATCTTAATTGTAATGGGTGTTTCTTTGATAACTATATCAATTTTGTAAATTGCAGAGACAAACAAGGTTGTAATCACATATTCTATGTCATTAGATATTTTTTAATAATTAAAGCTGGGTAGGCAAACAATTCTTGAAAGTGGAGCCAATTATATTTATGGAAATAAGCCAAAAAAATGATTTGAAATATGGAGTTGATTATACTCATCAAATTTTTTAAAGAAATATATCAGTTATTTCATTGATATGCTTCATCTTTTATCTTTCTTTTCTATTTCATTGAAACTTTTCATTTAGCTTGAGGTTGAACTGTGTGGAAGGGTTTTCGAAAGCCTCATATGAAATTGAAATTTGAAAGGTTGTTGGAAACGATTGGTAGACATAACATTGAAGGATAGTTTGCGATAATGATTGTTTTAACCATTAATACTATATATATTTTATCAATACCATTTTCATGGCTACTAACTATTGCATAACTCAATGTTGAGCTCAATTTTCTACTGCACTGGGTAAGGTTTCTTGTTTCATTGCATTGGATTCATTCAACATGGATTGTATTTCATTCAATAGTAGATTCTAGAAACATGGATTGAATTTCATTCGGCAATAGATTCTAGAATCCTTTTATCAGTAACCACCACTTTTCACTTAATCACATTATCATTACTAAAATTGTTTTTAGGCACATTTCCTAATTGGATATGGAGTTAAACGTTTGGTTTTCCTCATCAGCTACCTATGTTATGTGACTTGGTTACCTTGATTTTTGATTCACTCAAAGCATACATTCACCTCATTTCAATCGTTTTTGTTTACTATTATAACTATCTCAAAGATGTGATTTCATCCACATAGAATATAACTAATAATTAACCCTTGCAATTGACTACTTACAGACACCTCAAGAGTAAGTTTTTGTGTGTTAATTAGTTGAACTATTTAAGTAGATTTATTTATTTGAGAAGAGCAGATGACCCCTAGGGACATCCCGATGAGACTAGAAAAGCACTAGTCGAAACAGAGAGACATCCAACGATGTCTCGAGTTAGTCCACAACTATGTTGGCACAGATGAACAAGCATAGATGCAAAACAAAATAAAAAATTCATCACAAAAGGTGATTCCAAAATTCATGTTGATTCTTTAAAAAATAAAACATAAGGGAAAAAAAATATCCAACTTATAAATCAATACAATATCAAAAGAAATATCTACTCTACTAATTGCCTTTGAATAAATCAAATTAACCCACATTAGAAGGGAAAACAATGGTGCGGTCAATCTCACAGCCATCATTAGTGTTAAATCCATTGATAATCAAGGAGATAGCAAATGTGAGGTCGTGGACACATACCCAACTATTGTCCATGTTGGTATACATAGATGTCATAACATAGAAATAATCCATTAAAATGTACATACTCAATAAAAATATCATAATAATGGCATATTGGAAAATAATATTTTAATTCTTGTTAAATGATGAAGCTAAAGATAGGTGAGCTAATGATGGTTTGAAACTTGATGAGCCTCGGTATTGCAACAAGAATGCTGCAACTCCCAAGGCTACCAACTTTAATCATCAACCTGGGGTTCGTTCAAACTTAAGTGGTATCAACACTATATGTGTGTTACACAACATTTTGTCATTGTCCCTGTACTCCCCATTCCTTGATCCTGGAGAACCTCTACAGTGAACCCTACATGCTTTCCCTTCATGAAGAAACCCCCCATTGTGTTCCTCTTCATGAGAAAATCAATTCCCTTTTGCACCTTTTCCCTTGAAACTTTTGTTTTTCCCAATTTACAGGACTGACACTAATGGCCCTTGTCTTCCCCTCACCAATGTGTAGAGATTAGCACTATCTCTAGTGCTGACTGGAGCAACTAAGATATGTTCCAATCGCGTCGATCCTATTATGGAAGGTTTTTTAAATTAAGAGTTGAAGCTTCCAGCTCTGGAAGCTTCATAATGGAAGTCTGGTAAATGATTTGGCCGGATGGGGTCGAGGATGTCAGTTTGGGCTCCTTTCCCCTATAATGATGGAAATACCTCAAGGGATAAGACCTTATCCCATGAGAAGATGATCCATCTCTCATCCATTCATCTTATATAAACCTCCCTTCTTCCCAAGCACAAGCTAGTGTTAGTGTTGAAGTGTTAATGTTGGCGTGCTAGCGTTACTTTGGTTTGGAGTAAACAACAAGCTATTCATAGTTGTAGCTATCTAGTTGTGTGAGGGAGAAGTGTGATTTTGGTTTGGAGTGAAGCCTAAAGGAGAGAGCCTTAAAACATTGTTGATTGAGGCCATCATGGAATGCTAGTAGAAGTGTGTGGGAACTTGGTCTTGTCAAAGGAGAACAATAATGTCAAGGCAATGGTTGTAATCTCTTCTTGACTCAATATATATGCAACTATCAATTGATTTCCTACATGATTTGTCATATTACATATTCATGGCTTAATGTTTCTTCACTTGTTAAGTAGGTTGAATTTCAATTTGTCTATTATCATGGTTGTTGTTTGTTGTTGTTTACTTGTTTCAGGTGTTTGAAGAAGGAAGCAATAGATAGTTGGAGTGAGCAAGCAAGGACATCATCAAACAGGATAAGCATACTAAGAGGTAGGCCCTCTTAATTGGTACTAACTTAAGGAAATCTTCCATAGAATGTATGAGTTGTGGCTAGACCCATTATTGGGCTAGAGGAATTTGGGCTAGAGGACACTTATAATTTTACTTCACCACAAAGTGCAACATACAATGTGTCCTTCCTTTACTGTCATGATGTAATGGAGTGCATGTAATGAAATCAAATCCTAAAGTAATTGCATAAAATGAAATGCTCGAAATGGAAACTTTAACCTATTCCAAGAAAGAAAATACATGGAAATAAACCTATTCTAATTCCATAAAGTAAACATCATGAAAAAAATGTCAACCATTACATTTCAAAGAGTTTAGGTCCATTAACAAAGTTCATTGGATGTGGCAATCATCATCGTATTATCCATTTCATAAATATGTCCATTAGCCAAAATCACTGAATTGTTTTGCATGAGTAATGAAGTGGTCTTTAGTCTTCCCTAACCATTTATTTAGAGTGTAGGGGTCATGATTCAACCCTAAGGGACCAAAACCAAACAATTTGAGAAAATATGGGCAATTATATACACATTCGAAGAGTACAGTAGGAAAATATAATTCACTGAATGACCAATAAAATCAAATCCGAATTGGATGGGACCCTTTTTTTGTTGACTAGGATGTCTTAGGTCTCCATCCAAGTGGAATCACTCAAAAATATGTCTGTTAACCCAATGATGCTAAAAATAGAAGAAAATTACTAGTCTAAAATCTAGAAATTCAGGAACTAGTGAGCTAGTAAATCTATCAAATGCCTAACCTAATCAAGTGAAAATGAAATGGGGTAGTTTTTATTATTAACTAAAATGTTTTTTTTATCTAATTCAAGTATAATCAACTTGATTTAAGTTTGTTAGCATGCTATAAGAAATAACAGAAATTTATTGTTATTGGCCAGAAGGGACTTCTAGAAATCTATATTTAGGAATAAGAAAACTAATCCAAGTATATTATTAACTAAAATGTTTTTGTTATCTAATTAAAGTATAATCAACTTGATTTAAGTTTGTTAGCATGCTATAAGAAATAACAGAAATTTATTGTTATTGGCCAGAAGGGACTTCTAGAAATCTATATTTAGGAATAAGAAAACTAATCCAAGTAGCTCAATAATTAATATGACCTTCCAAATCTGTTCCAATGATGAAATAATGTTTTTGATCCTGCAAAATAACTTACTTCAACCATTTAACCCCAAAATACAACAAGAAATTATTAATAGTAAATGCAGAAATAGAAAAAAGAAAGAACAAGAGATGCATGTTAATAAGAAGTGAAAGGAAGAAAAGTAAATGATACAGAAGGGACATGAGGCTCATGGTATGGCCAAGCCCAAGGAAACTTAGAGTCCTATGAAGGAGACCTAGATCTAGACAATGAACATGAAACCAATCTTCATTATTTCCAACAATACAATTACATCCTTGCAAAAAATGACAATAGAGCTGCAAAAATACGATTTATGTCCATAAGAAGACTAATAAAAATCAACCCGTAGAGGAAAATTCACTTGTTACTTATAAAAAATGATTATGAATCATTTCCCATGAAAGGAGGAAGCTTTCCTCACCAAAATCCCTCGATCAGTGGATCTGGTTCCCAATACTAGGAATCTGCATTAAATTGCAAGGAACACATTCCTAGATTTTCTCAATCATTGGAGCTCCATAATTTGTGCCATAATTCCATAATATCTTGTTGATTTACTATTTAATATTGATCCTTGTGTAGTAGGGAGCAGGTCCCTATATTATCTCCTCCTCCAAATCTCCATAATCTGCCCAATATTCTCACAATATTCCACAAAAATAAATAATACTAGGCAAAAATATGGAATTATCCATAAACCTTCCTAATTAACATATTAAAGTTAAAAATACATTATCTAATGAAAAAATAGAGGTTTAGTGTGCTGAAGGATGGTCATATGGGCCTTAATTTATGTCTAATTTAGAGGCCTACCATACCCCCTTGTTGAAAGTGTTTCTCATCCTCCGCACAACTTAGTGACCTCACTATGCCTCATTCATGGCCCTAGTGGCCTCTCTCTTGTGCATTCCTCAGTCCTTTCTCTTAAGAATCTTGGTTGTATGTTTTGCAAGGACAAGCACAAAAATGTAGTTATTCTTTTCATGATTGTTTAACAATGTTTCAAGAAAAAAAACATCACTTTGCAAGTGAACAATGTTGGCTTGTAGATCCATTTCATTCATATCCTCTCCCTTGAAACCTTCATTCCATTTTCACTCATTTTTCAAAAATTGTTTGTGCATAGAAAAATCGCAATGTTTCTTAAGACCATTAACCGGCCTTTTCCCCCTTATTCAAGATGGATTCTTGAATATTTTTCAGTTTGGCCAGGTCTTCAACGTCCTTTTCCAACCTCATGCTACCTTTTTCCACCATTTTTACACCTTTGAAACCTTCAAGACACCTTTAGATGAGAACTAGGTCATTCTATAGTCAATCTATGTTTCCTGTAGTAAACTATAGGAAACCCTGTAGCGGATCCTATAGTACTACAGGAACCCCTGTAGCCGTTCCTGTAGTACTATAGGAAACCCTATTTAAACCATTTTTGAGTAGAAATGATAGTTTGAGCCTAGGGTAGGCCCTCAACTTGACTTCCATTCCTTTCTCCCATTTCTATAACATCTTTAGGCCTTGGACAAAATCTAGAAAGGGATTAGGGACCTCTTCGAAAGCCTCTTTTCATCATTGCAATTTGAGTTTTATTTTGATGGTGAATTCCTTATTTACTTTTGTTCCCTTATTCTTCTCCTTTGTGGCCTACGTGATTACCTAATGGCCATGGATTTCTCTGTTTTGATTAGGTTTCTCTTAGGCACTGTCATTTTGGGTTTTAGCACAATTTGTTCCTTTCTTACTTCTTGTAGTAGCATTATGCCTTTATGTAGCATTCATTCATTCTCTTTCAGGGTCTTCTAATTGTATCAGAGTGATGAGAAATGATGTAGAGGGTTTGGAGGATGATGCTAGGGCTCAGAGAGTAGTTTAGGTTTGTGAAAATGGAGAGGATGTGCTTTGTGTGTCTTTTTTTCAGAAATTTTTAGGGTCAGACAGAGTGTAGGGTTTGTTCTTGAAAAATGTTAATATTTTTCTTATGAAATAGGATGGATAAATGATGGATAGATAATGAATATGAAGTGGATGGAGAACTTGGAGTGCTTTTGTGACTTGGCCTTTGAACAAATTTGTTCTTTTAACTATTGTCCCCATTCCTCAGAATCATCACCCTTCATATTTTGGATTTTCCACATTGCATGAGTGAAAGAGTGAACTGCAATCAACTAGTTGAAGATATCTGAGACCGTTGACCCATGCTTAGCTTATAGAACCTCATCCCTCATGCATTTACAACAAGTTTCTAACTATAATATGCTCAAGGGAAGAGGTCAAGGATATTGCATACCTATACTGTGGTTGTTGGAGAGACATGCATGTTGCTGCTTAGTTGATTATCAATCCATTGTCCTATGGAGGTGATAATTTGCTTTGTTTGCTTCTGAGCAGGTCTTCATAACTTGGTGGTTCTAAACCTCTATCTTCCAGTTATCATGAGTAAGCTATCTTAGTCAAATTCATCCTTCTTGGAGTGATGGGCTTGGCCATGGGTGATGTTCACCTTCCCTATACCTTATTCAACCATTAGGCACCTTTATCACACTTTGTTTCACCTTTCGTACCTTCCTATAGTTTTCATCATGTTTCTTGCAGTAAACTAGGACTCTTGTAGTACTAAAAGAAACCCCGTAGCAGCCTTGTTTGCTCCATATCTCCCAAACTGTAGAATGGATTGACCTGAAATGTTTTGAGAATGTTTCCATCATCCTTATGCACCTCCCCATAAATTTTTTTTGGCCAATTGATGTATGAATCGTGAGAAAAATTAACAATGGATGAAGTTGATGGAGGTCAATTTCTTGGAAACTGTGCAATAGAATTTGCTGAAATTGCTTGGACATGTTACCATCATCCATATGTATCTCTGCATGAAACAACTTTGTAATGGATGAAAAAATATGGAGTTTGATTTCTCGAAAACTATTCATTGGAATTTTCTAAAATCACTTGAGCATGTTACCGTCACCCATATGCATCTCCACCTGAAACAAATTGGAGAATGCATGCATGGTTTTCAAGATATGACAAAAATGATTTTCTGCTCTATGTATTTATGTTTCCTATAGTAAAACAAAGCCTTCTTGTAGTACTTTAGGAAAACAAGGAAAATGAATGGGAAAATCTTTGGAATGATTGGTGGATGGTGGAAATAGATGAGGGTGATGGATTGGCATGGCTTTGGTCCTTCGGAAGCATTTGGGAAAAGGAGGAGAAAGTACAAGTTTGACTTCTTTTAACTAGAATTTTGACCAATTTTTTTTATTTTGTTTTTTTTGGGCCACCTTGTTCTTGTTGCTTGAAGATGTTGGAGAGCACCTACATTCATCAGAGAGATATATTGAGCAAATATTTTTTTTATTTTTTCCTTTGTTTTTTTATTCTATGCATACTAGCTGCCTCAATGAGGTTTTCAACTAGTAGAACTGCTTAGGTGCCTCAAAAGAGTTTTTCACCTAAGATCTTTTCTTTTTCTCTTTTTTTCTCTTTTTCCAACCCATTGACCACCTTATGGATGTTTTCAATCAATGAGCCAATCTGAGATGCCTCTAAGGAGGTTTTCACCTGAGATTTTATTATTCCTCTTAATTTTCATTTTTTATTTCTTTTCCTATCCTACTCTACTTGAAAAAACAAAATAATTTCCAAGTGTAAGAATACTTCCAATGGAGCCACTTGCATAACTAGATGATAGATAAAATCATGTGTAGGCTCAACACATATTCCTTGACATGTACCTAAATGCAAGAGACCAAATTCTTTGATTGAGATGAGACCAGGAATTGTTGAAGATGAGTGGGTTGCTGCAACTTGACACTTTTCTGGAACCATATTTCAATAAAGTTGTGATACTTCTGGTATAATTTCTGATTGGGATCATCTTGGATGTCTTCTTCTTCCATGAAATTCAGATCTTCTTCTTTTTTCTAATTATTCTCTTGAACACATAGAGGATATGATGGTGAGATAGTAAATATATCAAATGGCTAACCTAATCAAGTGAAAATGCAATGGGGTAGTTTTTATTATTAACTAGAAATTTTTTGTGATCTAATTCAAGTAGAATCAACTCGATTGAAGCTTGTTAGAATTCTCTAAAAAATAACACAAATTTGTGGTTATTTTCCACAAGGGACTTCTAGAAATCTAGATTTGGGAATAAGAAAACTAATCCAAGTAGGTCAATGATTACTATGACCTTCCAAATATGTTACAATGGTGAAATGATGCTTGTGATCATACAAAATAACTTAATTCAACCATTTAACCCCATCCTATGACAAGAAATCATTAATACTAAATGCATAAATAGAAAAAAACAAGAACAAGAGATGCATGTGAATAAGAAGTGAAAGGGAGAAAAGTAAATGATACAAAAGAGTTCTGAGGCTCATGGGATGGCCAAGCCCAAGGAAAATCAAAGTTCTATGAAGGAGACCAATATCTAGAAGCTGAACATGACACCAATCTTCATTATTTCCATCAATACAATTACATGCCTGCAAGAAATGACAATGGAGCTACAAAAATACGAGTTCTCTCCACAAGAAGACTAATACATATCAACTCCGAGAGGAAAATTAGACTTGGTACTTATAAAAAATGATTAGGAGTCATTCCCTATGAAAGGAGAAAGATTTCCCCACCAAAATCCCTTGATTAGTGGATCTGGTTCCCAATACTAGGAATCTGCATTAAATTGCAGGGAACACATTCCTAAATTTTCTCAACCATTGGAGCTCTACAATCTGTGCCATAATTCCATAGTATCTTGTTTATTTATTATTTAATATTGATCCTCCTGTAGTAGGGAGCAAGTCCCTAGATTATCTCCTCCTCCAAATCTCCATAATCTTCCCAATATTCTCACAATATTCCAAAAGAATAAAAAAATTAGGCACAAATATGCAATTATCCATAAACCTTCCTAGTGAATATATTAAGGTTAAAAATACATTATCTAATGCAAAAAGAGAGGTTTAATGTGTTGAAGGATGGTTAGATGGGCCTTATTTATGTCTAATTTATAGGCATGGGCCTTAATTTTTTTCTAATTTAGAGGGCCATCAAAACTATTAACCAAATCGATAATAAAATAAGCCAATTTTATTAACATTCAATGAGTAACCACAAAAAATAGGTAAATTGTACTCAAACACAAATACAATATTTGTCCACTGTGGTACCACAAAAGTAGTGCCTAATTATCAATCACGATAAAATGATTTAATAATATCATCTGTAAGAATACCCAAGGCCAAGAACCTGGCTATGTAAGCTAAGGAGCAAAATTGGACTGAGTAGATCCATCGCTCCATCCAAAAATGGGAAACACGATTTTTTAATGGAATAACAAATTAACACCATAACAACATTTCAAACCATAATTATAATATCAACAAACTCATGCAAACTCTCATTTCATAAAAAACATCATAAATAGTTTTTAAAACCTAGAGACTACAAAAACTTCAAAAGGAGAGATTTCTTAGGTAGTCTCAGTTTATTTAATTGGGATGCATTGATAATTATCTTCATTGTAATGGATTTTTTTTCATAAGTATATCAATTTTGTAAACTGTAGAGATAAATAAGGCTAGAATCACACTTTTTAATTCATTAGATATTTTTTAATAACTCAAGCTAGATAGGTAAACAATTCTGGAAAGTGGAGCCAATAATATTTATGGAAATATGCTGGAAAAAAATGTTTTGAAATATGGAGTTTATTATACTCATCAAAATTTAATAATAAATATATCATTTTTCTCATTGTTAGTATTCATCTTTTATCTTTCTTTTTTATTTCATTGGAAATTTTCATTTAGCTTGAGGTTGAACTATGTGGAAGTATTTTTGAAAGCCTCATATGAAATTGAAACTTGAAACCTTGTTGGAAAGGATTGGTATACATAACATTGAAGGATAAGTTTATACAATGGTTGTTTTAACCATTAATACCATACATGTTTTATCAATACCATTTTAATGGATATAACTATTACATAACTCAATGTTGAGCATGGTATTCTACTACACTAGGTAAGGATTCTTGTGTCATTTCATTGGATTGATTCAACATGGTTTGCATTTCATTCCACAATAGATTCTAGAAACATGGATTTCATTTCATTTGACAATAGATTCTAGAATCAATTTATCAATAACCACCACTTTGCACTTAATCAGACTATCATTATTAAAATTAATTTTAGGCACATTACCTAATTGTATATGGAGTTAAACACTTGGTTTTCCTCATCATCTACCTACTTTACATGGCTCACTTCTCCTTATGTGTCGGTGAAGTGCTTCCTTACTCGTCTATGTTGTCATTATGATGTAATTTGATTTTTTGAATAACACATTGACTTGGTTCACCTATGCCTTGCCTTTGGATCTTTAAATCTCTTGGTTGGATAGTAGTTTAAGTTTATTGGAGCGACTTGGTTAGATTTAGTGCAGTTACTTTGATTTCTAATTGACTCAAAGAATACATTCACCTCATTTCATTTTTTTTTTTTTACTATTATAACTATCTTAGATATGTGATTTCATCCATATAGAATAAAACTAAGGATTTAACCTTGCAATTGACTACTTATAAGGATCTCAAGAGCAAATTTTTGTGTGTTGATTAGTCGTACTATTTAAGTAGATTTAATTATTTGAGAAGAGCATACAACCCTAGGGACATCATGATGAGACTAGAAAAGCACCATAGAAACAAAGAGACATCCAAAGAGGTTTGGAGTTGGTCCATGGCTCTGTTGGCATAGATGAACAAGCATAGATGTAAAAGAAAATAGAAAATTCAACACAAAAAGTGATTCCAAAATTCGCGTTGATTCTTTAAGAAATAAGATAGAAGGGAAACAAAATATCCAACTTCTAAATTGATAAAATTTCAAAATAAATATATACTCTACTAAGTTCCCTTCAAAAAATCAAATTAACGCACATTAGAGGGGAAAACAATGGTGTGGTTAATCTCAGAGCCATCAGTAGTGTTAAATCCATTGATAATCAAGGATATAACAAAGGTGACTTCGTGGGAACATACCCAACTATTTTCCATGTTTGTGTACATATATGTCATAACACATACATAATCCATAAAAATGCACCTACTCAATAAAAATATCAGAATAATGGCATAGTGGAAAATAAATTTTTAATTCTTGTTAAATGATGAAGCTAAAAATAGGTGAGTTAATGATGGCTTGAAACTATTAACCAAATCAATAATAAAATAAGCCAACTTTATTAATCTTCAACGAGTAACCAAAAAAAAGGGTAAATTGTACTCAAAAGTAACTACAATGTTTGTCCATGGTGCTACCTAAAATGTAGTGCCTAATTATCAATCACAACAAAAGGATATAATAATGTCATTTGTAAGAGTACCCAAGGCCAAAAACCTAGCTATGTAAGCCAAAGAGGAAACTTGGATCGGGTAGATCCATCACTCCATCCAAAACTTGTAAACAAAATTTCTCAATGGAAGACAAATTAATGCCATAACAACATTGCAAACCATCATTACAATATCAACAAACTCATGCAAACTCTCATTTCATAAAAAATCATAAATAATATTAACAACCTAGAGATTGCAAAAACTTCAGAGGGAGAGATTGCTTAGACAATCTCAGTGTATTTAATTTGGATGCATCAATAATGATCTTCATTGTAATGGATGTTTCTTTCATAAGTATATCAATTATGTAAACTATAGAGACAACCAAAGAGAGAATCACACTTTTTAATTCATTTGATATTTTTTAATAATTCAAGCTAGATAGGTAAACAGTTCTTGAAAGTGGAGCCAATTATATTTATGGAAATATATTGGAAAAAAATGCTTTGAAATATGGATTTGATTATAGTCATCAAAATTTAATAAGAAATATATCTTTTTTCTCACTACTATTCTTCATCATTTATCTTTCTTTTTTATTTTATTGAAACTTTCAATTTAGTGTGAGGTTGAACTGTGTGGAAGGATTTTCAAAAGCCTCATATGAAATTGAAACTTGAAACATTGTTGGAAAGGATTAGTATGGATAAAATTGAAGGATATTTGTATACAATGATTGTTTTAACCATTAATACCATACATGTTTTATCAATATCATTTTAATGGCTACTAACTATTTCATAACTGAATGTTGAGCACCATGTTCTACTTCACTAGGAAAGGATTTTGGTAGCATTTGTTTTGTTTACTTTCTTTCCTCATCATCTACCTATGTTGTGTGGCTCAATTCTCCCTATATGTCAATCAAGTGTTTCCTTACTCGTGTAAGTTGTCATTATGATGTAATTTTGTCTTTTGAATAACAAATTGATTTGCTTCACCTATGCCTTTTCTTTGTCTCCTTGGGTGTATTACAATGACTTGGTTAGATTTAGTGTAGTTACTTTGATTTCTAATTCACTCAAAGCATACATTCACCTCATTTCAATTGTTTTTATCTACTTTTATAAGGCACATATTTCTTTTACAAGTCCATGATTACTTGTTCCATTTTTCACCAAGTTCATCAAGTTGTTTTATTTGTTACTTTATGATATCATTTTGGCATGACTACATCAACAATCTCTCACAACCACCACCAAATCTACTTTCCAGTCTCCAAAATCAATGCCACTATTGAAACCATTCCCTTCTTGTAAAGTGAACACTAGCAAATGCAAGAATGGCCTGTCCTCTATACTTTGGACAATGCTTGAAAGTTTTATATGTGACATACTTGGGTTAATATACTTGTTTGAGAGGTTAATTATGCTATGCAACATCTATAGAATTGTTTAGTTATGAAAAAATTTCACTGCTTCACTTCATGTCATTCTTATGCCCCTTTAATATAATGTTGATTACGGTACAATTTTGGTCAACAATACTATTACTAAAAAACATTTAGTGTCAATATCTCATCTTATTTTTAATTTCAAGAGTAAACTTATATTTTGTGAATGTACCCAACTAAAAATATATGCAAAATGCTCGAATAAATTTTCCAATCTATTTATACATTATGCAAATATCTCATCTTTATATATTGATATGCAATAGAAAGACCTCACCCCCTAGAATTTCTTCTTGATTTAGAGTATCATCATCTTAAATAAGAGCATGAGGATCTCTATTATGTGGACTTATCCCTGTTTTATACAAGAGAAATCTCCCTAGACTTCAAAGAACCATAGTAACAAACAAACAATAATTGTTACCTTTCTCTAAACTCTAATTCACTGAAAGAATATACAATGATAGAGGCCTCTTACCAATTAAACAAAATGATCGATGAAGTCCCCTTCAAATATTTCAACCATTTGCTCCTTGATGCTTTAGAGATCCTCTCGTCTCTCCCCACAACTTCTCGATAATGTCCTAGAAGAGACATGCATAGATTGAGGAAAACAAGAGATCAAAGCATCCAAACATATAACCAAAGAGATTAGTGGACTAATTAACCAATTATATATCATAAAATGATCAATATGCAATTACAATGTATTTAGGTGATCATGGAATGCTACAAATTAAATCAACAAAGATGTAATTGAGAAAGAACAATTGTTTTTATATTAATAAACTAGAGAAAATTCTTACAACCATATAGCCTTGATGTTGCAAGTCCCTTCTACAGTATCCAACCCTTTCCCTTGCAAGAATATCCTTCCAACCTTATTCCAACAACATAAACCTACTTCCAACAATCCTCTCCCAATCCTCAGGCTTATAGTATGTTTATAGGCCCAGAACAGGAAGTTTTAGATCCATTCTCCAAGGGATGAGATCCAATAATAGTGGGAAAGGGGTTCCAAAAAGGAAGGGGATTTTCTCCATGATGGGAGGAATCAGGACTGAATAAACACCCATTCAAATATTGTTGGTTGTTATAGATTCCACCAAAAATGCTTCTAGACTTTACATTTTATTTTTACATGTGTTGGGTCATGTTCCCAAGTCACAGTGTAAGACAATGTGTACTTATGCACATTTTTTAATGGTCTTATCTGCATATGCATAGAATTTAACTAGAGAAATGCATAGATAGCCAAAATAGGGTTTTTCTACCATGGGATCCAGGAATTCCACTTTATTTTGAATGATTTAGATTCAAAATTTGTAGGGGAATTCTCTGGGACACATTTCCAAATAGAGAAAGATATAAATTGATGGACATTTGCCTAATGCAACAAAATGACATGTAAAAATCTTCTTTTCCTTTTCATCAAATTTGTCATGCATTTGTTATTTTGGGAAAGCAAGGGTATTATCTTCAAACAAATCAAGTGGATCTTCTTCCTTCAGGGAAACATGTACATCATCATATTTTGGAAAGAACCACAATCCTTATCTTTTATCCATAATTCCATTATCATTTCCTTTTCAAAAACAAGAACAGTGCCATATGGTTTCTTTTTTAGCATTGATTACATGTGGAATGACATTTTTCTGCTCTGCCTTCTCAAGAAAGTAAAGATCTTAAATATATATTTGATGAATTTTTCTTCATTTTTCCATTCTGGGGACTCCCTTTTGCATTTGATATCCATGAAATGATGGTATCCTTAAAAGAAATTGAGGGTACGAAGCGCATGGTAGAATAAACAAACAAAAAGTTATGGATGTAGCAGATTAGGCATTATCAACTTGTTCAAAAAAGGAAGAAGAACTGTATATTGCAAAAAAAGAACTAGCATGCATTCATGCGAAATTGCAAGAGGTTGAGAAAAAGGACCATGTTCTTAATGCTACAATGGATGAATCTTTCAAGAAACAACATGAACCTCCAAAATCCCTTCAACATAGAAAAATCCTTCAATTAGACCTCAAACTTGCCATAAAACCCTTCAAAGTGGGCACATAATGGTTCCAATGATGAGACACCTCCCGTTAGTAGGGGATTGGCTAACCCAAATCAACTTGCAATGTCGTAGTTTTGGCATTCAATGATCTCCATGAAAATTAGAGGCAAGATTCCCAACTCCTCATTCGAGGTGATCACAATGGTTTTTGAGATCTTACCTATGACCTTGCAAAGACCTCTAAAATATGTGCCATAAAAGTACTTCTTTATTCCTTGATATTTTTGGAAGTCATAGTTGAGATTATGGAGGGATATCACTTGACACATCATGCTAATATCTATTCACTACAACACAAAAAGGTTGGCTCTATCCCATGTTGCTTTAAATGAAACATTAAACATCTGTTGAACAAAGGTCACTCAACAGAACTAGTCCCACTTTTCACATATAGGTTGGATCACCACAATTTTTTTAAAAATCTTATTATTGTTTAGTAAATAAGGTCATCCTTATCACGAATTATAGGTAGGCCAACCCAAACAGAATTATACTAGTGAAATACATAACAATAATACATATAATATATCTATATATATATATATATATATTATGACCAAATAGCAAGATTTTTCTTAATATTAATGTGCTATGAACTCTATATTTTCCATAGGTCACAGGACATATCTATATTTTGATGTGTAGGTCTCTGATTCTGAGTCTAAACACTGATATAGGTATACATTTATGTAATGCTATGTCCTATCTCAAGAAGGTACTTTTCTAACCAATATATCAATTTGTTTTTAGGATGAACAGGTCTACAAATGATGATGTAATTGAAGCATGGATACTAAAAATGGTCTAAAAATAGAATGACATTGGTTGCCTACAATATTCCTTCTTTATTTCCATTTTGGGAACCTCTTAAATTCATTATCACCAACCGATCAGATATCTTATAGGGTGAGAAAAAAACCAAAAAAATGTACTCTCCTCCTCACCCCAAGTGATTCCAATCTTCTTTGGCAAGTGATTCTGGGTCATCAAGGTGAACATCCAAATGTAGTAAGGATGACCCACCTATTGTAGCTACTACAACAACCTCTAAAATTTTTTCTTCCACTCAATTTCAAAGCCTTCTTTGGTCTTGCACATTTTTTTCACAAACACTAAAACTCATTTCATGTACTTCCTTGAAGTGTTTTGCTCCCCTTTTCAAGTTGGGTATATTGTTGTTTCTTCACATGATTGGTTGTCACGCATAGAAGCATGTTCTTATGGTTTCGATGGTCTATCTTCCTATCTATGATTTTTTCTATCCACTCAAAAATTTGTTGCACTCGTTCACAAATTTTGGAGGATTTTCACACAAGTGTCGTCATAGTTGTCACAAAGTGTGTATTAAGTGTCACACTTGTCGTAACTGATCATAAGGTTGTCACACTAAGGTAAATGCATTTTTTGTATGTCATGGGTGATATAGTTTTTGTGTCATCAAGTATTCTAATTGTGAGATCACAGTCGAAACTTTGTCACCTCACACACCAGTCTCACTGGTCTGACACTTAACCATTTATAAAGAGTCTTTCCGACTAACAACTTGACTTCACCCAACCTATCTGGACTGGGCACTACAAAGTTACAGACCTCAAGATGTGACCATACATCTTGTTAATGTGAAATGTGCATTCCCTGCCTGTTATGGCTATTGCAATATGCAGTTCCTATGCTCAAGACACTGTCTTAGCCTTCAAGATTTCACAATCATTCCTCCCAGCCTAACCTGAACTACACACCGTGAAAGCACAAGAATCAAGATCTTTCCTTGAGCCTCTTAATTGCATAGTTGGACAATTTCTTAGTCCCCCTTGCCTTAGTCTAGACTACGCAAATTTTCCCCTTAGTCTGGACTGTGCAAATGTTTCCCTCGGTCTGGCCTAAGTTGCACACTATGTAGTTTCAATGATCAATTCCGACCCTTGGCTTCTTGAACTATGCAATTATGTAGTCATTAGGCCTTCTCTCCTAACCTCTCACCTAATCTTCCCCTAGTTTATGGATCCAAATTCTTTATCTTAGACTAGGGGATTTTAGACTGATACCATATTGTCATGAGTGAATTCCAGATGCAGGTACTCTCTCACACCATGAAATGATGACGAGGGAGGAGATGCAGAAGGGAAGGATGCCAAAATACATCTTTGCATTTGGGCACACAAGCTAATCTATTAAAGCAAAGAAAAGGGACACCAACTTGTGACTGCAATTGAAGACTTAAGATCATCAAGGTTTCCTATTGCGAGGCCATGAGGTGATGGAAGACAAGGTGTTCTCAAGAAGACATGAAAGACACAAAAACACTAGAAGCTTGAAATTTCCACATTATCAAGAAATACATGTCAACAGTGTCATGTCAGGATGTGTCATGAGTTCTCATATTCCACATAATCATAGTGGACCATGTATATTATATTCAAAATGTATTTTAAAGTAGAAGTCTAAAGGGCACACATGAATATGGAGAGTTGTGTAAGTTGAAAAGTCATAGGAAGTTGAACAATCATGAGGGTAGTCAAAGAGTTAGAAATGGGAAGCATCACCCCTTGGTTATATATACACCCTCATTATGTAAGAAAAATAATTTTCACCTTGGCTACTCCCACAAGGCATTAGAGATATCAGGTAGTTCTTTGAGGAGAAAGTAGTGGCTCCAATGTTCCATTTTTGGAGGTAGTGATGTAAATTGTAAACATGTGCCTTGGAACTTTTACTTAATAAGAAAAGCCTTCAAGGCTAGTACATTATTCATGCATGGCCTACGAATGTTTGTAATACTATTTTGTGGATGTTTGTATTTCATATTTTCTTTCACATGTGCTAATATAGTTGAACTATTTTAGTTATTTTAGTTTTTATCCTATTGAGAATGTGTCATAATGGTTGTTATTGTTGTCCCATCCTCATAGGCTATTCCACATGATATTATACAAATATTTCTTCATTCATTGGTTGTAACGACTATGGACTATTCCACTAGATGTTAGACAGACCCTTTTGGTTCATGTGTGTCTCTTCCTGGGTGGTACTATTACCTCTCACTTAGAGGCTCACTTTTCTCCCCTCTTCGTAGTAGAAGAATGTTGACACATTTACAACTAAACACTCACCAGGCATACCTTCTTGATTTTTAAAGACACCATTGCATCCCTCTCTTGTGCTAACACTTAGATCCAAGGCATATATTTGAGATACATGGCAACCAGGCTGATATTACAGATGGGGCTCCTACACCAAATGATGTGAGGCCTGAATGGGAATTAATATCAATGAGACCCCCTTGGTTGACAAATTTCTAGCACCATCAGTAGTGGCACTAGAAAGAGGACCAAATAACAAGTTGAGCCCATTAAATCTGGTACGATCCTCTTATCTAAACTAGCTCACCCTCAAATATTACTCTCGGGGTGTTTCTCTAATTTTTCCCTTTATAAAATTTCAATCCCCGATGAGCCTCTCTATCACCTGTCCTAGTTAAAGTTTGATGGTGAAGATGTAACATCCATAATCAAGCACATTTGTAATTTTCTTAAATTTTGTGAATCTTACGAAATCAATCATGAAGATTTTGCTTGTGTTCTTTTCTTCCTTGCCCTTGAAGGCCATGTTAATCAACGGTGCCATATTTTTCCACCTTCTTCGATCAATTCCCTTCGTAACTACCTTGGGGAGATTCATCAAGCCTTTGATAGTTATAATTACTAATATGTTTGTAGAATAATTTATATCTCATGAATGAATCCCAATGAGTCAGTAGAGGATTTTGGTAATTGACTCCTTCAACTTTGTTGTGAAATTCTTGAAAAAGGACATGAATCAAGACTTCTTAAATCAAGAGTTTGAGCACTTTGTTCTTATCTCTTTACACGGTGAATTTGAACCCCTAATTTTCCTACTCCCCCAACTCTTTTGAATCATAGACACCTCTAATTTCAGATAAGGAATCTACTGATCCTTTTGTTCTTTGGCCTCCTCCTTTTCTAGTCCTAATGTGAGTGACTCCATGTGGAGGTTGTAAAGTTTGGAAATATTCAAATCAAATTCCTAATCCATATTCTCATTCCGCTTCCGATCTCCATGATTCATATTCAATGGAGGAAATTCTAGAATGGCTCTTAAAGCCTATGTCAACGACTAACTCCTCCCTTCTGCAAGATGTTGTCATTGTTCATAGTTCTAGTCTCGAATCTGATCTAGATTTATGCTATCCTCTATCATCTACATGCGATGACTCTCTATACCATGACCCATTCGATCAATCTACTCCACCAACTATTTTCTTACACTCTCTTGATTTTCACGCCGCTGGTCCAAATTGCAATCAGGTACAAGGTTGTCACATTAGGTAGGTAGAGGTGTAGGAAGGTGGAGATGCTTTCAATATTTCCTTTCTTTCTCAGAATCCTCCATGTCAAAAAAATGTGTTATTCTCAATATGGTAATCTCAGTAGTGAACCATATGTAATCAATCCATACCCTCGGGCAACAATCATTCAAATGATTATGATTGTGTTTATGTATGTGATCACGATTTCCCAGGTGCATCAATTGATTTTTTAGTTTCTGATGAAAATTTTTCTTTAGATCCAGAATCTAATTCAGTCAAAGAATATTGTAGAAAATCCTGTAGATTCACAAGCTCATGTAATATACTAAAACAAGAGACAATAATCTACTTCTACTCTTTACAGCGAAAGCACATAAAGATCTATCAAAACAATAATCGACAAGAGGAAGATAATCAATGGCACATAACACAATATTTATCTTGGGAAAGCCACAACCCAAAATCCCTACTATCTGTATTGTATTAATATGGAAAATCAAGATGAAATTACAATGCGTGTTCTCTCTAGAACAATCCTAGTGCTAAGCAAATTCAATATCCAACTCATAAGAAAGATCAAGGCCAAATCTTGGCCTCTTGACAAGCTCTCCAAGTATCTATTCCAATACTCCCTTGGTCAAAGAATTCAGATGAATACAATATGCCTTGTTCAACCTTGAGCTTAACCTGCACAAGTATTTCCTATCCTCCACCTGATAACTTTGTTTAGCCAATACTTAGCCAACCTTCCAAGCCTCCAAGCTTCTAATTCTTTGCACAAAATTAGCCTATATTTCAATGGAAATTCCTCATCAATAACTATGAAATCCCTTCTAGGTTTAGTTCCTGATTTCATGCACCATTTGTACAACTCAGAAATTATACAAAAATAGTACACTAGCCCTAAACTTTAGTCTCAACTAGGTCTTTCTTAGAATCTACATGAATGAGTTTCTCATGAGGGAATCTTCAGTTAATTGGAGTAGCACTAGTTGAGTGCACTAATGCATTAACTAACTATTAATTCACTATTAGTTCCTCAAATAGTTTGGAAATAATTTAACTGGATTTAACTCAGTAAACTGAGTTAACTAATTACAACTCATACTTAACTCATCCTGGACCCCTATAATATAGGGAGAACATATACATGACTTCAGAAAGGCTTCCAACTAAAAATTCCTAAGCTAACTAAGTAAACTCACTTTAGTCAACTATTACAAGTTGCTATGAGAATAAAATTTGATTAAAAACTCAGTTTAATTCAAGGACAAATTAAATTGCAATTTCTGGATTCTATTTTTATCATTTCTTGTTGCTATTTTCAACAAATATGTGCTCATAAAAACTTCCACTTCATCTCACCATCGCTTTTTCTCTACCATTTGTGATGCATCTACTTGCGGCGAATATACTCTATGCTCTTCAATTCCTTAATCTGATGAGTCAACCTCTCAATTGGAACAATTTGATGAGATTATCTATGACACAAATGAAAACAATGAAATGATTAAGTACTCTTTCCCTCCCTCATCATCTCTTATCTTGCATGAAGATAACTCTTCAGATAAGCTTGCTCATGAAATATCCTCAATTCATTCATCTTTCAATTTGTGATTGGGAGAATATTTCGACTTTAGTAATCTAGTTTTTGAAGTTGAAAAATACAGTAGAATCAGTGACAATGATGATTGCCATCCGGTGAGTAGTGGCCTTATTGAAACTAGTGGTAGAAGCTATCCGCAAAACATGCATGATCTATTTCAATCTTCAAAATGTGATTTTACAATCTTGGAAAGTTTTGGGACCGGCCAGGCACTTCAAATTTCATTAATGGTTACATTAGAATCTTGTGATAATGGTAAGCCCCCCTGAACTAAACCAGATCTATTTTTTCCTACACAATCCATATCTTTGCATGGTTTCACTCAATGAAAATTTATTTCTGATTTTTTTCGTATTTCATGTATGATCCTTCAATTTTTCAATATTTTACTTCTTACTAGATTGAAGAATATTTTTCTGTTTATCCATCTTCATGCAAATATCTCATCGGTTTTGGAATGTGTGCCTCTCAAAGAGTCGTGGAATTTCGAAATTGATCATTTAAAAGACTATATTTGGCTGAAGGAACCATTCCTATCATATTGCTCTCTTAGTACTCATCTCCTCATTTTTCTTGCGAATCTCATTGTTGTAGTGGCTACAACCACTCTCCAAAATTTTTCCTTAGCTTCATTTTGGAGCCTCCCTACCAACCTTTCACAGCACCTTGACTTTCTTCGTCAAGTACACACGCTTCAATGTTTTTCTTGCACAAAGATAGTTTGTCGATCAAAGATTGATACATTCCCCTCAGAGGTTGTTCATTTGGACTTGGTTCAGCTGCAGGCTGAGAAACTCCCCTAAGAAATTGTGCAATTCTGGAGGGAAACCAACCTTCCCTCCAGAAATTTCACAATTCTATCTGACAACCTACTAAGCCCCAGAATTGCACAATCCTACTAGGTAAGCTTTACCCAGAAAACTGCGCAATCCTTCCCAGTAGGGCAGCTCAGCCTAGGAATCATGCAATCCTAGGAAGCAGTTAGCTGCTCTGCCCATAAATTGCACAAATCTCTTGGGCAGTCAAACCAACTCCCATCCATAAATGCACATGTTCTCCTAGTAGTTGAGTAGCCTCATGCATGGGAAGTTAGGTCGACCAGTTCCGCCCAAGACCAAGGAAAATTCACTTGCATGCATGGTTTTCTTTTCCTTGGAATAGAAAAAGGAAACATACAAAAAGAATCTCTTGATCCAGGGAGCTATTTTTAGCAGTTGGAGGTTACATGCAAAGTTCATTTTAGAAACTTTCTTCCAAGTGTTTCTTTTTCCTAGATTTGTTGCATGCAATTCATGAGATCAAACTTATTTATTTGATGCATCAGAGCTCATTATTTCACATCGATCTTGGAGCTCTAACATCCCACAATACATCTAGGACTCTTCGACACATCCAGCTCAAGTTATTCATGGGTAAGTGGTCTCAACTTGTTTTTTATAGCATTTCTATTGCTTTTTGTGTTTTCACTTGTGTGAGTGTTGTTTGCTTGATTTATTTGAATGCTTGCTGTTGTTTACATGCATAATAGCTTGTAATAGCACCATTTCAATTTTCATTGCTATCTCATTGCTGTCACATGCATGAAACTAGTTTGCATGAACAATCACCGATTCGGCGACTCGCTTCACCATATGCATGTTGATATGTTTACCAAATATTTCATTCAATGTCTGCATGCATAATCAATCACCCCTACCTTCACTTAATGTCTCCATGAATTCACTTTCACATTTGCTTTCAGCTGCCCATAGGCGAGTCTGGCTAGCCTTAGCCCAGACTCTACCTCACCGAGACAACGTTGCATAACCTGGGGAAGGAAGGCTCTGTCTTCCTCTCCAGAAAGGCGCATTTCTGCCCAGGAACTGTCCTCTAGGACTGCATTGTGTATTTTTGAGGGACAATGATTGCAGGCTCAAAAAATTGCATAATGTAGTCCCTGAGCCTGTAGTCATTGCCAGTTGGAATTGCACATTTTGCAATTCCAACAGTCAGCAATCATCCTGGATTGCATTGCATAAATCCAGTAGATAGTCTTGCCTCTTAGATAGCCCAGACTACCTTTTGTGCATTTCTGGCATAGTCGACTACCCAACCACCCAGAAGAAATTGCACAATCTTTGCCTATCATTCCCCAGGTATGTGTTATGTCATACCCCAAATTTTCTTTGGTTTTCACTGAAAAATTTCTTAGCATGTTATATACCTAGGGGGGATAATATGGGCTACCAAGGGAGGCACCCAAGGTAATAATGTAATAATGGGATGGGCCATAGTAATAAATAAGGTGGTTAACCCATATCATTTAAGGGACCACAAGTAGTTAGTAATAAGGTAATGGGCCCATGGTATTAGTCGATGGTATGAGGGAACCATGGTAATGATCCATGGTATTGTATGTATGAGGCCTATATAGAGGCTAGAGACTCCACATGGAGAGAGGAAGGAATAAGTCAAGGAATATTGTATGAACATGCATATGGCTTGTGGAGTGTTCTCCTTCCTTAAGGAGTGAATGTATGGTGTTGCCCTACCATATGGGTTTTGATCAATAAAGAAACATTTCATATTTTTTCTTGGGTTTATTTGCATTATCTTATATTTTCATATCAAATATATAATATTTCTGGGTTAGATCTATAACAAGTGGTATTAGAGCTATAACAAGTGGTATCATAGCACTTTCTTGGGCAAAAAAGTGGAGATTTTTTTTTTTAATTTTTGCAGGATTTCAGGAGCGGCGAGTTTGCAACTCAGATATGTATGTTTTGGTGCAATATATACAAAATTTAATTGTAGATATGGATTCTATGTGAAAAAATATCCGATTTAAAAAAAAACAATCGGTCAAATCAGAGTCCGGATGAAGGAGATATCGCTGATTTAAAAATCAGTGGGGTTGTAGATAATATGTCCGGGCAGTGAATTTGCAGTGCATATCTGGACATCCTGGTGCAAGATCTATAAAATCTAATTACAGATTTGGATTCCTTGTGAAAAAAAACCCAATTAAAAAAAAAAAAATTAGTCAAATCGGAGTCCGGATAAGGGAGATATCGCTGATTTAAAATCAACGCTTTTTTGCAGAAATTTTGGTGACGGTGGGAGAGTTGCAGTGCAAATTTGAAATTCCAGTGCCTGGATCAAGATTTATATCACATGGGAAGATGCAGAATGATTGTTCCATTTCTAAAAACATGTTATAATATGAATTCTGAGCAATATTGATGGAATTGTGACCATTTCAAATTTTCGCCAATTTGTTTGTGATGGCGGGCCTAGATCTGAATTTGAGGGACTTGTATCAATTTGATGGCTCTCATCCAGCCAAATGGCTAGCACAAATGGAGAAATGTTTTAGATTGAATTACATCATGGATGATGAGACTCAACTGAGTGTGGGAAAAATGTACTTAGACAATGAAAGATTGCAATGGTGGCAAGGGCATCAATGTTGCTATTGAAGGCCCTTGACTTGGGACAAATTCACAAAAGCTCTTATGGACCACTTTGACCGTAAATCTAATCTTGTGGATAATCTCACACAGACAGACACACAACCTAGCAAATATTTTATTCTTACAGGAAAGAAGGAAACCAAGGAACCTAAAGGGTTATTCCTACTGGTATCTCCTTATTGCAGGTTCATGGATTTATTCAGAAGGAGAAAATCATTGTGTTTATAAATCTGAGTTGCAAGGAAAATCTCATAAATGTCAACTTGGCAAAAAAAATTTAAATTTTAGCATAACACATTGAAAACACACAAGTGGATGATGATGATGTTCAAGTGTACAAGGATTTGAAGATTTCTATGGATAAGTATGTGTTGCATGGTGATTTTTATACTTCGAAGATGGATAATATGGATTTTGTTTTGGGGTATTCTTGGATGGAATCAGTGGGTACTATAAATATTAATGTACAGAAGAAATTCTTGAAGCTCTTGTATAAAAAGAAGAAAATTACATTACAGGATATTTCCATTAATAAACAGGTAGAGTCTAAGGAGGTTGAAACAAAAGATGTTCCGGGGTCTGAAATATTAGATGATGACCTAGTGATGATTGGCAATCAAACACAAACAGAGGCTGAAGCAGAAAAGGTTACAGGTGTTGATCCATCAGAGGAGGGCTCAGTGGTTGAAGTAATATTGAAAGATAAGACACTACAGCAGGCACCACAACATGCACCAGATAACAATCAAACTCCAGTAAGGGGTGAATTATAGAAAAAGACACTGTGGGTTAAAACTTCAACATATCATCACCCACATCACCCCGCAAGACAACTGTCAATATGGAAACCAATTAGCCACAAGGACAACAATCCCTACAGGACAGATAGAGAGGAGCAAAGATCCACCTACTACACATCAACACAGAAGAGCTACCATGGTCAACTTCCATCTCAAGCGAGCGAGACACCAGCGAAATCAAGGGTTCACCTTTCTCTTGGATGGCTAGATGCATGTGCATAGTACCACTGGACTACTCTTTTGAGTAGATCTTATTATTTGTATTCTTCCCATGTTTCGGGGACGAAACATGCTAAGGGGGGTGGAATGTTATATACCTAGAGGGGATAATATGGGGTACCAAGGGAGGCACCCAAGGTAATAATGTAATAATAGGATGGGCCATAGTAATAAATAAGGTGGTTAACCCATATCATGTAAGGGACCACAAGCAGTTAGTAATAAGGTAATGGGCCCATGGTATTAGTCTATGGTATGAGGGAACCATGGTAATGATCCATGGTATTGTATGTATGAGGCCTATATAGAGGCTAAAGACTCCACATGGAGAGAGGAAGGAATAAGTCAACGAATATTGTATGAATAGGCATATGGCTTGTGGAGTGTTCTCCTTCCTTAAGGAGTGAATGTATGGTGTTTCCCTACCATAAGGGTTTTGATCAATAAAGAATAATTTCATATTATTTCTTGGGTTTATTTGCATTATCTTATATTTTCATATCAGATCTATAATATTTCCAGGTTAGATCTATAACATACCATGCATGTTGCTTTGTCTCCAAATATTTTAGGTGTTCATATACCTCTTAGCAATATAGGATCAATGGCTACCAAGAGATCGGGAGCAAAGGACATTGACGGAAGTGAAACTAGAGAAACAATTGAACGGATGCCCGCATGTCTACTGATCTATGAAAGTACGAAGTTGTTTCTAGACAAGGACATTAAACTGAAAAGACAAGAGGACAATGAAGCATTTGTAAGCACTTTTCAGGAAGACATCGAAGACCGCCAAGTGTATGTGAACATTCACAACTCCGGCTTGTACTAGATTTCATGTAGATACCCCACATTCCCATGTGCAGACATGATACATTGGATCATCTCGCACACTAATCCCAAGAAGATGGCTTTGTGAAGTGTCTGCGGATGAAGCTTGCAAACTTCTAGACACATGATTATGATGAGATGTATCAGATGTTGGAGCCCATGACTATCATGGAGGGTCCTTTCATCTTATCTAACAGAAGTGACAACTCTAGAGACATTCTGAAGGACTGGGTAAAGGAGTCAGCTAGATTCAGGATGATACCCAACCAGATCTATAAGACAAAGATACTATGGAAGGCATATCAATACTTGGTCATATTTTCATGTCAACTGTATGGCCAAGAAAGAATAGAAACCTTCCCATAGAGTTGGGTTATCACACTGGACGAACTGGCCAGAGAGAGAAAACCATGTAACTGGTCCAGCATGTTGGCTCATCAGCTGAAGGAATAAGTAATGAAGGCTCAACCGTCACCCAGAGGTGCGCAAGCAAAGATCTGCATGTCCGCCTACATCTTAGATGAAATCTGACCAAGAGGAGTTCCCAGGCTTGTGGTGGGCATGATCCCTGGCGAAGAATATTGTGAACACCTATTGTAAGTTGTTGTCCAAATGTATCTTCAGAGGAGTTATCACATGACTATTCGATCATTTTGTCACTTTGGTTTACAAGATGATATTCGAATAGGATCCACCCTACATGTTAAGGGCAACAATGGAGGCACTAGTAGACATTGTTTTTGGTATGCCTGACCGTTCTACACCTCCATATGAATGTACAATGTAGAGAAGCCTCTGCATGTTCTATCAAATTTTGCCTTGGACATAATTATCATGCAGGAAGTAGCATATCACATCTCAGCACGATTGACAGCTAGTTTGCACCAGAAGAAGAAGGCACCTTAGCCCACTCTTCCGTTGCATATTGGATTTTATGAGATCCGTAGTTTCAAGTAAGCAGATATCGAAGCAGAATAGATGACGAAGTATCCATTCAAACTCCAAAGCTACAATCAGTATAACCTGTTATCACTCAGGTTGTTCCCTTTGACTCCTAAGGGAATATGGCCAAGGTAACCACAAACCAAGCTTTGGACTGCAGGTCCTAGCCTACCAGCACTCAGAGAGGGTTCTCTCTTTAGGATTTAACTTTGTTTAAGGGATGATTTTAGGCTAGATATGATGCACATGGGTTTTGATTTGGTTTAGTGGGATGGTTGATCTAATCAAGCAGAGTTGGCATGCAAAGTGTAAGAAGTTCAAACCATTGGGCATGGAGTCCATGAATGTGAACTGAAGGGTGTGTTTTATTTGGTAGAAGAAGGGAATATGGAGCAGGATAGCTACACATGGCACAATGATTTATGCTGGAAAAAGGATGAAATGGAGGTCAGGGAATGAGAGGCAATTAAGGATCTCTCATCCATCCAAAGAGGGAAAGTGGATGAAAGCTGAATAGGGAAATGAAGAATTCCCAGACAGCATTCATATAATGAAGGAAATAGCTTAAACATGCATAATTAAGAATGCATATTCATCACTAATTCAGAGGAAAACATGGAAAAGTTACACAAATTGAGCACAGAGGGCATGAAAACCAGTTCTGATATATTCTTTCTTCCTGCAACTTAGATTATGATATATATATGGTACAGCTATGTATAAACTAATAAACAAGGGGAGGAAAGATTTATTGAACTGTGAGCAAGCACGAGAATTCTGTACCAAGTTATTCAACCATTAAAAGCACAACCAGCCAGTTCAGATGCAAGCATTCCAACAATCTTTGGTTACAGAAGTTCTTAATCTTTACAATGCAACTCTCAACTGAAAGATCAACCAAACAACCCACCAACCCTTATTACATTGTTCAGGGTTGTATTTATAGGCAAAATATCTACAAAAAATATCTGCTAGAAGATCTCAGGAATTAAATGCAGTTAACCTAACTTCTCTTACAAGTAATGAAAAAATATCTATCTAATGCTGCGCTGGGGGCAGCTGCTTCAAAAAATGAGGCTATCTATCTTTTGCTGTGATGCACTGAACATTCATCATAATTGTGCATTGGTTTCTATTCTACTACTCTTGAGTGGCTTCACTGTGCATTAACTATGGTCTGAGAGCCTTAAGTGGCTTCACCGCTTTCTTATGGTCGATCTGATACTCTTTGCTGCTTCACTGATACTCTTTAATTGAATCTGGGCTTCTTCTTTTATCTGATATGCTTAAAACTGTCAAATCGCCCCTTTTCTGCCCTTTCGAGGCAAAAATAACTGCTGAAAAATGAGGTTTTCCGTTTTGGCCTATTTCCCTTAGTGATGCGCGATTAGCGCTAAGCGCTAATCACGCATCAAAAACTGCCTCAGATTTTGATTCCGGGCATCCTAAGCATCAAATTTGCCTTTGCGCGCTTTTCTTTTGGTGGATGACATCAGCATGACATCAGTGGTAGGCGAGTGATGTCAGCTTGACGTCAGCAATGGGACCCAGTACGGCGGATGACATGGCAGGGTGACGTGGCATGGTGACATGCTGCTTACGTCACGCAGGGGGGAAGCGGTGTGTGATGACGTGGTGCTTACATCACGCAGGGGGAAGCGGTATGCGGTTTCGGGCACACTGCTTTTGGGTACAAGTGGTTTGAGAGGAGGGGGCTCCACCACAGCTGGGAGGGCGACGCGTGGCGGGAGTACGACGGGAAAACCACCCATCTCCCAGACGCTAACCCTCAGCACATCGGGGCAGGAAAAGACCCGCCGACTATAGATCTTAGGCCGCGGGCAATCGGACGGCCGACGGGACAGGTAAGGCAGCGGAAGGTTAGGGACGGGGCCCGCGCACCGTTTTATTGATGATTTAATTCGACGGGGGGGGGGGGGGACTTTAGAAAAGTGGGGTTTTAAGTGGGGAAAAGGGAAAACATGAGATTGGAGGGAGGTTTTTATGCCATGGAAGGAGTCCAAAGGCATTGAAAGATGGATTTTTTTCAAAACAAAGGAGGGTTCTTACTAAATTTTAGGCAAACTTAGTAATTCCCAAGGGATACTATATGGTTATTTTTCAACCACGGGGAGGGGATAAGTATATAGGGGAGTTGTTTAACATAGTTTTAGTAGGGGAAAGGGAGATAGATAGGGAGCTAAATAATGAAGTTAGGAGTTAGTAAGACTTGGTGGAGTGAAAATGTAAGGGAAATGATGGATTGTGTAAAGATAAATTTTACACAAGAAATGTGGCTTCTTTTCATTGAGGAAAGTCAAAACTTAACTTGACATTCCACACAAATGAGTTGAAAGTAGGACTTGTTGGGCAGATCCCAAGGTCCTCAAAGGGATGTTAGTAAATGATTACTGGGGGAATGAAGGGGAAGTTAGTCATGCTTCCACTGTTGTACCATCAAGTCCCTGCCATGGTGCCAATGCCATAAATGAGATGAGTCCTCCTTGACAAGACCACAAGTGATTACCAATCTGCTTCTGCAACCTCAAACTACCTACCCAGCCTAATACACCTAACATTCTTTCTTCTTTTGGTTTGGGTGCACTTGAAGTAGCAACCCCAGCTTTTCAACTTTTTTCTTTTAACTGGCCTCCTATCTACATCTATACTTATTTCATTCACAGGCTTGGATTAGGGAGCACCCATGCTTCTCTACCTATATAAGAATCTGCCAAGATTAAGTTGTTTGGACAGACCATGATTCTCTATATTCTACAACAGGAAATTAAAACCTTGGGAGACCAAGATTAAGATGTTTGGACCCCCCTTTAACTGAAAATTCTTCAAAAATGGAACTTTTGCAGCATGAAAAGGATGAACATTTTTGGCACTTCCACTGTCAATCATGAAAAATGAATACCTGCTATGAGCAGGATGCTAACATAACCCCCATTGTATTGTGAAAGATCACTACATGAGAGTACAATTCAACTGTTTCCATGGGACATTTCATTGGGCCAAGTAGGACCCATGGAGATATTGCTACAGTTTCTCTAGACCCAATGAACAAGTTGGCTTTGTTGTGGAGTGGTTAGAGAACCAACATGAAGCAACATCTTGAAGAGCACCAGCACCAGCAGCAATAGCAGTAGAGACAAGCATATTGGTGCATGATAAGGGCAAGAGGAAGATTGTCGATCACATGAAAGAATAGAAAAGCTGCAAGTTCCAAGCAGATCCACTGATAGAGAAGGAAGCTATGGATATAGAGGCAAAGAGGAAACAATGCGACAAGTGAATCATGCAAAGGTAGAAGGAGAAGAGAAGAATGGAGGAAATAGAGAAGGAGTTGCATGAGCTCAAGGAGTAATTCTAGAAGGAACAAGAGCTACACAAACAGGATAGGGAAGCATAGCAGCACCATGTACAAAAGGGGTTGTAACATGTGCAAACAAATGAACCAATGACCGTATAGGTAGTGGACTCATGAGATCATCTAACATCAGCCAGATAGGGTTAGCCATGAGAGGAGCAAGACTTCACTCGTGAGATAGAACAAGTATTTCAACAATTGGATACGGACATGGAGCAATAGGAATCAGAACATGACACTGACCTCATGCCTCGTCACCAAGAGGTCAACTTACTTGCTTTACCACATACAGATGATGAGAAAGTATCAAGTGATGAAGGAGGCACTGAGATCCTTGGAGATCAGCCTAAAGGAGAGATGCACAACATCTCATTCAACGAGTCTCAACATAGAGTTGTGCAGTCTCATAGAGTGTTGACTTCGTATGATCATACATCTCCTACGCAAGTTGAGGAATGAGTGATCGTGTCTGACATGCACAAACATCCAGTAGCCTTTGCCAATGCAACCACAGTGTATGCCAAAGCCACTAGCTCAAGTGTTCACTCTCTGATAGATGAGAATGAGTGAATGGCTAAGGAGCTACAAATGGGCAAGCAAGGAGGAGAGTTGGTGACAAAGTCTACTCGAGCTGAACTAAAGAAGTAAATATTAGATGAAGTATTGTCCCTTGACACAGTTATGTTATTATTGTACTCCATGTTTGGCATTGTGCATATAGCAGTTGTCCGTCTCAACAGATGGTAGTAGCGATGTGCTAGAAGAGCACGTATCTTGACGAACTTGGATGCCACTGTTGATTACATGCAAACGTGGATGATGAGGTACAAAGGATCCCCACTTCACTTGCCAAGATCATGAAGTCCAATGCAATTGAGCTGAAGGCACATATCTGGAGCCAGATCCAAAACTATGAAGAGCTCCCGCAGCTCATCACTAGTATATAGGCTTCCCATGCATGTGTATTCAAGGGTATGGATGTTGTGGTGCATGCACATGTGATCCCATCTATTGGGATTATCACCCAAGTGAAGACAAAGGCACAGGTCTAACTAGAGCTTGACTCATACTTAGACGAGTTGATGTGCATTGCCACCATAATTTTCCCATCAGTGCAGACATCATGGACAAGTATGTTGCTGGTCCAACCACATAGAAGACAATGATGCACATGCTTATAGACGAGTTCGATAGAGGAGCCCAAGTAGTGTACCTAGATGCCATGGAGGCAAGAGTTAGGTTCAAGAAAGATGTCACCTTATAGCACATGGACACCATCATAGACTAACGATCTTGGCATTAGTATGTTATTGTTGATCAATGCAAGGATGTTGAGGAGTTGGACTTCCATGGTTGTCTATGTCACAGTGATGTCTAGCATGGCTTGCTCAATCCATTTCTCTCACATGGCTACATGTGCATTGTAATGTAATTTATTGTCAAGTGTAAGTCAAGTGTCGATAGTTGGATGTAATAGTCATAGAGGAGATGAAGAGTCATGAGGGTAGTTGAACTGTCACAAAGGGGAATGTCAAGGGCCACCCCATCCTTTGTTATAAATAGTCCCTTGTTGGGCATGGAATCCTCCCCACAACATGTTTTGGGGCTCAAAGCCCAAGTTTTGGTCAAATGTATTGTAAGACTCCACGAATTGTGGGTGCAGAGTGCAAAGTATAGGTTGAGTCATAGGGTTGTCCACCCTAAGTATTGATGTAATGTCAAGTTGGCCTACCCATGGTCCATGAACCATGAGATTGTATAAATAGAGCGAGGCTCTAAGTTGTAAAGATAGCAAAGAGAAGAGATAGATGAATATGAATGGTTCAAGCATAGAGTAAGAGTCTAAGTGTATTTGGTCATAGTAGTAGGAAGAGGCTTTGTAGCTGAGTGTGTAGTGGCCTAGTAGAGTCTGCAGTTGAGTGCACAGGGAGGTTTCAAGTTTGTATCCTTGAACGTAAAATAATAAAGAGAAGTTGATTCCAATTTCTGTGCACTTGCTTGTGTATTGCCACCTTTACATTTATACGATTTTGTTTATCACGCACACATATAATTTCTGGATATACTATTGATTATCACTAGCCATACACAAATACATTAAGTAATCAGGTAATAATAGGTTAAATAGTAAGGAACTTCGGTATAATATGGATTGCGCCCGAAATAGGGCTACGCGAAGGCATCATCACAGGTTGCGAGGGACTAATAGATGCACACAGTGACATGCACGCAGGGTCAAACCACAGACCGCCAGAAGCTCATCAGACATCCCTAGGGCATGGAAACCTAGTTCTAGCACTCTCCCATACTACTTTGAGTGAGATCTCAGTCCGCGCTCCGCGGACTGTTGCCAAAAGGGCCAGTAGTACAAGGATTTGTTTGGCTAAATCACCTCTGAACCTAGGTCAGGTCCATACAGGCCAACAAATGGTTCCGTTGCTAGGACTGGGATCTAGATAAGGGATGTTTGATGTCGTGCCACTGGAATCCAACAAAGAAAGAAATTGAAGAGTGGTTGGACAAGATGATTCACACGTTCGCAGCATAGGAAAACAGAAATCCATGAGTATTTAAGGAACAATTGTTGGAGCACTACTTATATATAGAAATCCATAAAATTTCCTTTTCATCCTTTCCTTCTGAACTATATGAGTGGATCACGAAGCTAGAAGATAGTCAGGGAAGGTTTAGGCTTGACAAACCAATCGTGTGGACTCCATAATTAGTGTGCAGATCAAAAGCATCAGGCGATAAGATCGCGCGAGCTGTGGACCATTGGCTCGACCAAATTATAGGAGGATTTGTCATTGAGTTCGCAGTAGATACGACCGTCAGCTACAGTGAGGCGAAACAACGTTTCCTCAAAGGACTGTGAGGTAAGTATATTATATATTTGAACACTTGGATTAAGATGTTATTGTGTGAAAAGCAGGTTATGCAAATAAATTAATGTTTGGGACTATGCAAAGTGGGAAGGTCTATAGAAGCGGAAGTAGTGAATAATTGGAAACCAATCCCTTAATTTCTACCTTGTGGGAAAGCGAGGAGGATCTCGTGAATGTATATCTGAGAAGCATGGTCAGTCTGATAAGGTAATTCATTCTACGCTTACCACCTCCACCCACACCGCCATTCGTCTCACCCTCCTCACCTCCATCTCCACCCACCCCACCTCCACCACCACCATAGTTCAGTATGGCGAGTGCAATCAAACTACCAGTATTTAGAGGAGTAGGGAATGAAGATCCAAAACAATTCTCATTAGTGGTAAGAGTAGTATGGGAAGCACAAGGCATCGTGGATGACAATATCAAGAAGGCTACACTGGTGAGCGCATTGCAGGATCATGCATTAACATGGTACGTCAAGCATACTAATGACCATCCAAACATAAGAATTGTAGAAATCCATATTGCGCTAAACAAGGAATTTAGCAGGCCAAAGTCAAAAACACAATCAATCATTGGGTTTAAGGAGATCGTGATGCTCCCGGGCGAGACCCCCTGGGATCTGGACCAAAGGTTGAAGGGTATGATTCAAAAGCCAACATGACATTGATGGATGGATAACATCGTGCATGGTTTTTAACATCACTAACACTGTACTTAAGGATGGTGCTATGACAACAAAAACTTTCCACCCAAGTCGAAGCTTTGGATATGGAAATGAGATTGCATGATACCCCTATACAAGACCCTCGGTTGGGAGTCTAACAAATCCACGTGCAACTACAAAATATGTGTTTGGAGATGCAGAGTTTAAAACAATATAGGACACCTCGGCTAGAGGCACGCGAGGAGGTATGGTGCATAAAATGCAAAAGCCAGAGGCATGAAAGGGACCATTTTCCAGTGTTTGCGAATTACTTGGTAGGAGGAGGGCCAATGTCATTAAGACTAGAGACATAGGTAGGACCAAATGTGGCACCTACATTATGGTGCATGATCCATTAGATAGGAGGAAAACACACTACAGATAATTGTCAGCTATTACAAAAGTATACACAGACATCCCAACAATTGTTTTGTAATTTTTGCAGGTCAGTAGACCATGATGAACGCACTTGTAGAAGCTACAAACTAATGATGGATCAGACTCCTACCTATAGGGTGCAGAGCGAAACTTGAGCCCTTGACCCAAATACAGGAATGGATTGCACTGGATTGCATGGGTGCGATCGAGGTCGAGGTGGAATGGGACCAAGAAGGGGTCACGAACAACTAATATGTTACAATTGCGAAGGGCCAGGGCACTATGCCCACGATTATACAAACCCAACAAGGACATCATGTTTGTACTGTACTTAGTTTGATCATGAGCCAAAAGACTGCCCTACCTTGATAGCGAGACTATGTGCAAAAGGGTACTTTAGCCCCCTTTGGCTCAGAAGTTGCAGATGATGAGGTCTAAGTCACGCGAAGAAGACTCGAATGTAAACATGATGCTCAGGAGCGGTATGACCAATAGCAATGATAAAGGGAAGTAGTTAGAAGAAAGTGCGTGGGTTTGCAATGCTCCTACAAAGGAACCCGAATTTGATTTAGAACGCGCAAAGGAGACATTCATGGAAGCTAAGAAGAGATTCATGGAGGCCTCCACTTCAGGTAGTAAGGATCAATTAGAACCAGGGATGGATCCTTCAATGCCCACTATCTTTTTGGAGACATGCATGAAACTGCTACATGACAACAAGGTAGTAAAAGGACTATAGGAACTTATCACTATGTGCACAGGGTTAGGAGAATTGCACGTGGTTCGGAAACTTGGAAAACATGCATTGCGCACAAGAAAGGAAATGAGGTTGACTACATAGATCAGCGAGTATGAAATGGATCAAGTAATCCTGGATCTTGGATCAGACATGAATGTACCACAAAAAAAAACATGGGAACGGAAGGGAAACCCATGCTACAGTGGTCTCCTATTTAGTTATGAATGGCCAACCAACAGAAGATCTTGTCCATGGGAAGACTACAAGAGATAACAATAGATATTGAAGGTGCAAGTGCGCAGGCAGATTTTGAAGTGATAGAAATTGTCGATGATAGTCAACCCTATCCCATGCTACTAGGAATAGAATGGGCCACTGATATGAACGAAGTCATAAATCTAAAGAAGGGAAAAATGATCTTTGAGAAAAAGTCACTATGCATAGTAGTACCGCTAGATCCAGCCGAAGGAGCACGATACACTAAACCAGTGCAGGACGATGATATTGATGATGATCTTGATTGTATTTACAAGATAACCATGCCATAAGAGGATTGGGTGAATCCTACTGCAGATGGAGGGATTTCGTGGGAGCACGAAAGCTCCTGCACTTCAGATTCAGACGAAGAAATAGAGCAATGGCAGAACCAACTGCATGAAGTAACAATGCTTAATTGCAACATGATGCTTAGATCACTGCATTGCATGACAACAGAGGCAAGGGATATGCCTACATATGATGGGTTAACAGCGGTGGATGAATTCCTGAACAAATTTGAAAGGGAATTACCAGAGCAGAACCTATTCGATGCTCTAAAGTGGGCACTCCGCGTAACACTCGCACGATGGTGGGGTATGCATCAAGGAAGTTTTTAGGACTAGTGTGGATGTGGAAGGATGATGCACCCATGCTTTGGAAAACCCTAGCTTAGGATGAGAGTCAGTTAGCAGGGGCGGAACTTGCATGACCACCTCTCCCGATGGGTATGGACATATGTTATATAGGTCGCACAAGCGCACACCACTCCTAGAATAGAGAATTGGAACAAACCGTAGTAGCAGGAAAGGCGAAGCATGCTACCAATTATCAATGGGGAAGCATTCAATAGGGTATGCAAAGTACTAAACAGGGATCACCAGGTGAGATGCACTAATTGGGACCTGCGCATACCAGCGGTTCGATGGGCCTATGGGACCATGTGCAACATCTTGATCGCGGAAATGATTCCAAAGGTGTGGAACAAAGTAGAGACCATAATTTCTGAAGAGAATGGAAAGAGGAATCCACACATAATAGCTCCCACAGATGTGAGAGTGCGCAAATACTAGGACGAATAAATCACACAACTATGTGAGGTCGAACACATAAGGATTCAGGAAGCCATTTAGTGAGGGAACCTTAGACTTCACGAACTCGAAAAATACCAGTACAACTAATGAAGAAAAGCATTTTGATGGATGCAGCAGTCAAGAGGCTAGAAAATGAGATCAATCAAGCATGTCTCTTCAATAAACCAAGGATGACAAGGCAAGGTACGAATGATCATACCAATGAATTAGAAGACTATCGCCAAGAATTTATGACTCTGCTGCCATGGCTATGACCACTTATCATCAAACATGGTAACCAGCATATGATAGAACGTGCGGCATTGGTTGTTGCAAGGGAAATTTAGGATTTTCTGTGGACTATACTAAAAGGTGAGTTGAAGCCTCACATGGGTGGTGCGACCGCTTGACTAGTCATAGGAAGCACAGTCTCAACATTCCAGGTAGTTGAAAGAGAGCGCGGGACTATAAAAGAGTCTATTTGGGAGTTGTGTGATAAGGGAGGTGCGCGCAGAATCAACATGTCACAAGGTTCACACCCCCGCATGGGGGGCTGTGCTGTCGTGCGAGTAGGCTGGGAAGCGACCGTTGGTGTCATTTTTCATGCTGGGATGTCCAATTTAAGGCAAAAGGGAGTGGGCGGCGGGCATTTAAGACGTGAATTAAGGGCAAGATTTGGGACAATCGGTCGCACAGAAAGCATTGATGGCCTGTAATTGGGGGGAATGATCAAATTTGAAATTAAAAGGCACTATAAAACTCCAGGGGCTAGCCACGAGACAACACTTGTTCACTTGAGATTTGAGCAGTTGATTAGAGCACAAAGTGTTGAGCACCAAGTGATATTTGAGCCCTAAGGTTTGCAAACGATGAAAAACAGTTCAAAGAAGATGCCGACTACCAGGAGAGGTTTGGCCTTTGCAGAAGGAACCACTGATGAGGTCGCACAAAACCCCACAGTACATGATGTTCCTAAAGGTATTGAGGTTGCGCTGGAAATCTGGAAATCACCTCGTACACCATGATCAAAAAAAGATAAGAAGGTAGTGGGACCAGTTTCCATGTCCCCGAGGAATCCACAGTTTGGTAAGCTCTTAATGGAAGAAAAGGGCAAGGCTGTCACCATTGAGTCAAATGACAAAGAGGAGGACCTCCAAGCTTTCGTTGCTAAGGTAGAGGAAGCAGAAGACATGGAAGAGGATATCCAGTTAGTGCGCTCTGTAGCAAAATTTCCTGAGTACGTCCCTCCATGAAAAGGGAAAACCAAGATACCAAAGGATCTGGATGCCACCAAGAGCGTACTCTAGACCCCGCTCCTCCTTGATGGAATTGTGTTTGAGGGCTTGCACCTAGGTCATGTGCCCACAATGAAGTTTGAGGATTGGGGCCTCGCAGATAGTGAGAAGTTCCCACACTTAGAGATGGAGAGCCTCATGAAGCAGAGCACGGAAGGGCCAGTCACAACATTAGAACCAAAAAAATGGCTACACAGTGTGGAGAAGGTTGGATTGATTCATTTGCTGTGGATACCACACTTTCACCATGTACCCATCACTATTTTCATCATCAAGTCGCTGCTTTTCCTGGTGCATGATGGTTACTTATGGCTAGATGAGCCTATTCCCATCACGATGGATCTCATCCACATAATTTCTTGGCTTCCCTGTAAGGGAAAGGACCCCGCAATGATAGCAAGAAATAGTGGTGATTTGGATCTTGCGGAAGCCATGAAGAAAAAATATAAGCTCAAGAAGACCAAAAGGGGTTATTACACCATCAGTAGTATCAAAGATAAAGGGGTGCGTGTAGCCACACAACTCCTGGCCGGGAAGGTAATGAGAAAATGCCACAATGATGAAGTACTGGCGCTGGTAGTCACATTGGCTTAACAATGCGCAAAGGGGATCCAATTCAATTGGGTCGAGTTCCTCTGCAAGGAATTCTTGATCAACTGCAAGGAAGCACAAGAGCAGGGTAAGACCTTCCATTATGCATGGTTTCTCTTGTCCATTTTGCTGGTAGCGAGAAAACTACTAAAGGACAGTCAGTTCCCAAGCATTAAGTGCGACATACCAAAGGCTGCAAAATATGCGTCACTCTGGGTGCTCATGGAGGCGAGCATCTAGATGTGGATTAATAGAAGGCCACGACTGTCCCCCACAGTGCACAATAGTCCACGAATCTTTATAGACTTCAAGGTGGACATGCATAATATTGACATCAATGTGTGAAAGGATCCGATGCAGTAGTGGACCAAGCTCCCCTTCATCACCACTAATGATGTAATTCATATAGTATTAGAATCATTGCCTCCAGAGTGGCGTGCCCCAGATTTGTTGGAGTTGGATAGGACTACAACACAGAAAAGAAAAGATGAGGCCAAGTTGCACATCATGTAGTTGGCCAAGAAGAGGAGTAATTAAAAAGTGGCAGCCGAGGTCAGGGTAGTCCGCGAGGCAGCAATGGCAGCCACGGAGCACACAAAGGCTGCCGAAGTAGCAACACTAGCACAGACAATAGGGGCCACAACAATGCAGGAATAGGAGGGCCAATAATTGTCTACAAGAAAGGACGCAGAGGATACAGACCTTGCAAAAGAAGGTGTAGACTCCAGCACAACTTCCACCCAACTCAAAAGGCCGCGCATCATAGAGAGATCGGGTCCATGGAAAAAGTTCAAGGCCTCCAAATTGGCCATGACCCGATCACGTTAACGGAAATTGAGCTCTATGACATTGGCAACATGTTTCACGAGGTCACCAAGGAAACACTCCAAGAAGCCATGTCGGAGCAGTACATTGTGTTGGGGGCCCTAAGGGTGTAGCTACAAGAACTACAGGTGAAACCCCCATAGAAAGGAACCGTAGCCACCTACATTGCAGTAGGCACATCAGTAACAAAACAAATGCTATGTGGAAAGATGACCAATACCATCGTGCTACCGGAAGGGCTGCTAACAATAGAGAATGAGAACGGTAGAGTAGTGGTTAGCAGGATCAAGGGACTTGGCCTTAATTTAGCTGCCCTTTCGTGAGACACACTATACCAACTGCAAATTGAAATAACAATAGAGCTCCACACCAGGAATGGTCATGTGATTCAAGTGATGAGTGAGAAAAATATCAACATCAAACAACTCAGCCTACAGCGTAATGAACTGGTGTCACAAAACTAGCAGTTAGTGCAGACAATTGATGAAGCATGTTGGCGAGTCCCAGAATTGTCCATATCCATGGACCTACCAATAGAAATGCGGATCCACTATTTGGCAGGTGCAGTCTGAAATGCGCACAAAGAAACAACGTGAGTGCAGCTAGAGCTGAATCTCCAGATTGCCATGGTGTGGCTAAAGGTGTAGCCTTCCACTCCTCTGAAAGTTGGAGAGTAGTAACTTAGCACTATCCAAACAAGATTGGAAGAAATTGGATGGGCAGTGCAGGACTATACCAGTATGGTGGACCAAGCCTTTAGACTCCTCACATCCTTGCAGGAGGACCCCAACATACAGTGCCTGGAAACAAAGGCGCACGAGCTTCAAGAGAAATACGACAATGTAAGAGGAACTATGAAAACATTCGTCCTCACTCAATGGCTCGGAAAGATGCAGCAAGCAAGGGAACTAAAAGAGTAGGTGGATGTTGCAAGATAGAAGGAGGCACTTGTCAAAGTAAGCATCCAGCCATGGATTGATGAGGCCTTCACCATTACAGTAGACATCGAGGGCAAGATTGAATAGATGCAGGGGCTCTATGCGCTAAGGTATGGATTTGTTCCTCACAAACAAGCTTTGAAAGAGCGCATGCAGCAGGTCCAACATACCGCATAATAATTTGTTGTGGATCTCCAAGCAGTATGGGACGAGTTGGAGGGACTCTGTGCCTGGATCACCGTGCCAACTGAGTGACTTAGGGATGAGTCACAATGATTGTGTTGGGGGCCTATTGGGCATGGAATCCTCTCCACAACATGTTTTTGGTCTCAAAGTCCAAGTTTTGGTCAGATGTATTGTAAGACTCCGCAAATTGCAGGCGTGGAATGTGAATTATTGGTTGAGTCATAGGGTTGTCCACCCTAAGTATTTTAATGTAATGTAATGTCATGTTAGCCTACCCATGGTCAGAAAACCATGGGATTGTATAAATAGAGTGAGGCCCTAAGTTGTAAAGATAATGAAGAGAAGAGATAGATGAATACGAATGGTTCGAGCATAGAGTAAGAGTATAAGTGTATTGGGTCATAGTAGTATGAAGAGGCTCTGCAGCTGAGTGCATAGGGCAGTGTCAAGTCTATAACCTTGAACGAAGAATAATAAAGAGAAGTTGATTCCAATTTCTGTGCATCTACTTGTGTATTGCCTCCTTTATATTTATATTGATTTGTTTATTGTGTGCACTTATATGATTGCTAGATACTATTGATTATCACTAGTCTTACACAAATATGTTAATTAATTGGGTAATAACAGGTTACATAGTAAGGAACTTGGGTATAATATGGATCGTGCCCCGAGTAGGGCTGTGCGAAGGTAGCATCATAGATTGCGAGGGAATAATATATGCGTGTAGTGATGTGCATGTAAGGTCAAACCGCAAACCACCAGAAGCTCATTAGACATCCCCAAGGTGTGGAAACCTGGTTCCAACACCCTCCCATACTACTTCGGGTGAGACCTCAGTTCGCGCTCCACGCACTGTTTCTGAAAGGGCTAGTAGTATAGGGATTTGTTTGGCTAAATCACCTTTGAACCTGGGTCAGGCCCATACAAGCCAACATCCCTCATAACTCATTGTATGGGATTTTGGTCAACCAAGCTTCCAATAAGACTATCTTGGGGAGAGCTTGGACATTATTGTAATGAGCCTTGGATTCTCCATTGCGCAGAGCTAGTACATATGTTTGGAGGAGCAAGTGGTTGTGGCTGTAACGTTCCACTATCAAAACTAGTGGTTGGACACAGATATATTGTATGAATTGAAATTAGACTTCTTATTATAATAAGATCCATCATGTTTCATGCATATGCTGTATTGTATTCTATACTATCTAGTTTACTCTAAATGATATATGTATATGTTTACTTACACATGCATGTATATCTCTATGTGTATGTATGTATGAATATTTCCGAAATATGTTGTTGGTTTAACCATCACTTTGGATTGCTAGCTAACTTAACTTCCATGTTGTGATGCATCTTTGCTCATGTCTTTCCTTCTTAATTGTGTGCTATCACAGGTTTCCAAGAGGTGCACTCATCTCAACCCCCCTGTGTTAGAACCTCTCGTGCACCTTGGCTTGCTGCAACTATCACACCCTTTCTACTAACAGAGTTATCTTACTTGCCTCTATGTGAAATTGCGGTCAAGACATATCTGTATGACCAACTGTTGGGACTCCTACACCAAATGGTATAAGGTCTAATTAGGACTTCTTACCAGGGAGATCCCCTAACATGTTGGCGGGTCTAGGCCATCAACATTTCTGGCGCTAGAAGGAGGGATATATGACAAGCTGTGTTCTCTCATCGTGTTTTGATCCTTTGCATATCTATCATAGATTTGTGCACTCTTCTCCCTCCGTGATGTTTTTAGAATCAGGAAGATGTCACCATCATGTGGCAGTTTTTCGATCACTTGTCCACTTACATGTATGATGGTGAAGGTGAAGTGGCCTAGCTTGAGTTTTTACATGACTTTCTTTCCATGCTTCATGATGAAGATGGGTGTTCTGACAAATAGGCCATCTTGCTACTTACATACACACTTCGTGAATCTCCACATCGGTGGTTGTGCAACCTACTGGATGGAAGTGTGCACTCACTTGAGCACTTCTGTGATCTCATTGAAGACACTTTCTATCATTTTGATCAAGAACATCTTGACCAAAAGCTATTACAGTAATGGAAGGCTCCACATGAATCAACTATGGATTTTTGGTAGCACTTTCGTTATTTGCAGTTTCAAGATCCGAAGATCCAGATGAAATTTTTCTATCTTTGGGACTGATTCGAGTACTGTTTTAAGAAATCTACTCCTCCCAAGAAGAAGTTTGAAATCAAGCCTCACCCAAAATTCTTCAGTGATGGAGCTCTGCAATCTCAAACAAATGCGGTCACTGTCACAAGTGACTCTCCACCATCCCCTCATCAAACAGTTCCACCACTATAGAGTGAGGTTGAGGATCATGCTCACACATCAATTCTATTGTCACATCCTCCCAACATCACTTCGCTTAATTTTCGCACAGATTTGGTTGTGATTCCATCAAGTTCTCTTATGCATTTTGTTCCACAACCTCCATCCTCACACTTGGTTGTTCCTCCGGATGATATTGTCTTGTGTTCTTCCATTCCAGACTCTACACTTGTTGTGAACAAGGAACAAACCATTGACGGAGTTGGTGTTGCACAACCAACATGCACTGTCATTCATGAAGAGTATGAGTGGGAGCTTGAGCACCAACACTCGGTGAAGGATGACTCCCTTCCATCTGAGCCCCCTAGGTTATTTCCTGACATCTTTGGTGAACCTACCATCCATGATTTCACATGTCTACCTTCATCCATGGATGCATCCATCATTGATCACTCGCAAGAGACATTGAAAGTCAGTCCATCATTCGACAATGGAGAGGATAAGTTATTCATTGAAAATCCACTTGATCTTTCATTTTCCTTTTCCAAAAACGTAGAGGATGAATTTGTTCAATTTTCATCTACCCCTATGTTTGATTCATCTGATCATGAGGATGCCGATGAAATCATTAAATTTTCTGATCATTGTGGTCGTGATCCATTTACCACTATATTAGATCACGATCATGATCCTATTGCAGTTGATTTTTTGAAGACACCAGTCTATGATGATCTATTTGACGATGAAGTTGAAACACCCAAGACTGTTGAGGCACTTTAGCCCAAGATGATAGTTATGTAAAGCCCTTGCTCTCTTGGGGCCAGTCTCACTTTCGATCAGGAAATTGTTCAATCACCCAAGGCTCCTCATCACTCATCTATATGCATTGAAGATAAATCTCACACATAGATCATGTTTCCTCCACTCGAAGTAGACAATACTATCACTCATGCATTGGAGAAATCTTAAATTTCAAGCACACGTGCACGACGCAAGTTGTCTTTGCTTCTTTAATTTGCTTGCATGTCACAGTCAAGAATGTGCTATGCTTCATAGCTACACGAAGTGTTGCACAACACCATGATAAGTGCAAGGACTGCTCGTCATGCCTTTGCAATCACTTATGTCCCGTGGGAACTTTCAAACATGAAGTGTGGTTGTCTTCATTATTATAGCTTTCTTTCTTACTAGTTCACATAACTGGGTTGCTTGCAGACCAAGCCTTCACCAACATGGGTCAACCAATGCATTGGTGGCTACATTGGAAATATCAATTCACGTGATCAGGCCCATGCACCATTAATTTAGGAGTAGGAGTAGTTTTTTATTTCAATCAGTTTGCTTGAATGCTTATTTGCTTACTTTGTTTGTTTGCTTGCTTGCTTGCTTGTTTTCTACTAGCCTTGCTCGCGCTTGAGCTTCTGATTCTATTTTTCTTTGTTGTTTATTTGTTTGCATGTTTTGTTCATAGGTTAGTTTCACATGAAACCATGTATGACCCTTGAAACAAGCTAGGTAAAGTACATAAGGCCTTGTGTAGCTATCACTACTTGATTATCTATCATCTTGCCTCTATATGAAGAACTTGTTACTTTTAGTCCATGATATGTTGAAGGAAAATACATACTATTCGAAGTGAACCTTGGTGAAAACACAACACTTGCATGCTATCTACTATCACCTACTCTAGTCGGTTATTTTTGGGTTAACCCTTGCCATCTCATTCAAGTAGAGTAATGTGAGGGGGAAAAACCTTAACAACCAAGTCTCTTATGAAACTAGCTCACAAAAAGATAGGAAAGAGAGATCAACGCCTTAGAATTCAGCCTCTTCGAGGGGGCAACCTCCTTAACATTACACAAATGAACAATTCTTGGATGATTCAAATGACAAAACCTCCTTTCTATATATAGGAGTTTAAGGAGTCACAAAATAACCCAGCTGACCTAACAATAATAATATAAAGCCACAAAAATAACAATAGAGGGATTCTATGGGGAAAATTAATAAAAATATGGGGACAATAGGGGCACAACAATATTAATAAGGGATACAAATACAATAGTAATGGGTTAATCACTAGTATTATAGGGACCTAACGTGCCCCTCTCCTTCAAAAAAAGTGTTGTCCTCAATGCTTAAGTAGTTATGGATGCTTCTGTATAAAATTCTTGTCCTCCCATGTGGAATCTTTAGTGGATAAGTTCTTCGGCTTGATGAGATACTCCAAAATTGATCGATTTCGTAGCTATCAAGTTCTTGTTTCTGTGACTGCTTCCGGTTCCAATATAATTTTTCCTTCCTCGTCAAGTTCTGGCAATATTATTTGAACTGGGATCTTGTCACCTATAACCTTCTTTAAACATGAAACATGGAAAACTGGGTGCACTCGAGACATTGCAGGAAGCTCCAATTTGTATGCCATAGTACCAATCTTTTGCAACACCTTGTATGGAGCATAATACTTTGGTGATAATTTATTATCCTTCTTAGCTTGCTTGAGAGGCATTTGTTTATATGGTTGTAGCTATAGGAATACCCAATCACCTACATCAAAACTTCTTTCGCTGCAATGTTGATATGCCTATTGTTTCATTCTATTATGTACCAACACGAGGTTATCCTTTAAGAGTTGGAGGACTTGTTGTTGATGTTCGATGTGATGTTCCACTGCTTGAACCTTAGAATTTTCTCTTAAATATGATGTGATGGATGGTGGCTGATATCCATAAAGTGCCATAAATAGGGTCATTTTTGTTTCTGTATGGAAGGAAGTGTTGTACCACCATTCAGCCAGAGGCAACCATTTGACCCATTGTGTCTATTTATTAGATACAAAGCAACATAGATATCCTTCCAAACATTTGTTTACTATCTCAGTTTTCCCATCATATTGTAGATGATAAGATGAGCTATGAGCTAACTGAGTACCAAGACAAGAAAATAATTATGTCCAAAAGTTTCCAGTGAAAATGGGATCTCTGTCACTTACAATAATCTTTGGGTTTCCATGTAGCTTTTGAATTGTTTCCATGAATGCAATAGAAACTATACTGGATTTAAATGGATGTGATAATGCACAAAAGTGTGCATACTTGGTAAGTCTGTCAACTACCGCCATGATGATACTCTTTCCCTCAGACTTGGGTAAACCTGTGATAAAATCCATTGAAACCTCCTCCCAACATTGGCTTGGAATGGATAAAGGTTGTAATAGACCCCGTGTCTTAATTGTTTCAACTTTATTTTGTTGGCAAACCAAACATTTCGCCACAAACTTTTGAATATCTGATTTAAGGCCATCCCAAAAGAAATCCTTCTTAACCCTGTGGTAAGTTTTTGAAAATCCTGAGTGCCCTCCTAAGGGAGAAGTGTGCAATTCCATAAGAATCTTTTGTTTTAGCTGGGAATTCTTATAGAGGTATAAGCGATCTTTGTACCATAATGAATCATTTTTCCAGTTAAATGTATCAGACGTACTGGAATCTTGTTGTAACTTTCGAATAAGTGCCCACACTTCTTCGTCATTCTTCCATTCCTCCCTTGCTTCGTTTATCCATCTGGTTGGATAATAGAAATGGCACACAACAATGCTTCCACATCCTCATCCTTTCTTGAGAGTGCATCTGCCACCACATTTTGCTTCCCTTTTTTTTAGATGATTTCAAAGTCATAACCCAACATCTTTGTGACCCACTTTTGTTGCTCTTCAGAGGATAATCTTTGTTCTAAAAAGTATTTAAGGCTATCATGATCTGTTTTAACCTTGAAGTGTCTTCCCATTAGGTAGGGTTGCCATTTCTTAAGTGCATGGA